>JBCJKH010043541.1:11385-21868 GCA_039877255.1 Loriculus beryllinus
AAAACTCCTTTCCTCAATATACTGGTTGTGTGAATGGAGAATTTGTAGTCTAACACATACATAGTACATTCATTTATAAAAATATGCACTTTTTAATTTCACTGAAGATCTCAGTTCATGCTAAAGACGGATTCTCAATCTGAGAACTTCACAAAAACTTTTGCAGTATGAAAGTGCAATTCTCCATTAGTCTGCAATTCAATTAGCTCTCAATTCTCAGCCTTGCCCACACAATGCAAGGTGTGTTTGACAACACGAGGAGGAACCAGTCAGTGGCAAACTCCACATATATAGGGTACAGCCAGCCCTGAGGTCTGCTAAATGTTCCATGAACCAGGATAAAGCTCATGATCATTTAACAGATTACAGTGTCTTGCAAGTTAAATGATAGGGTGAAATAAACAGCAGCTAAATGTTCTAATTTAACAGCTTGATGGGATTTAATTTAATACTGTAACAGTGTTTCAGAAAAGCATCACTAAATAAAGCATAGACTAGAACTTGAAGCAGCACATTCAGGAGATGAGTAGCATGATTAGAAGCATACACTAACTGTATTTAAATCATTTACTTTGTCACATTGTATCTTAAGAACATAATTGTTTGCAGTTATGGCATATAGACAAAAACCTAAGAATTTCAACAAAACCTCTAAGTCTCTTCCAAGTGGAAAAGATTCACAACACGTTAGCAAGATACACATACAAGCCAAGAGAAATCTCCACACTGTTCCGAGGAGACCCCTCTTGAAAAAATAAACTTCACAATTCAAACTTTTAAACTACGTATTTCTAATTCTCCTCCCTCTAAGACTGTCCCCCCATAAGACCAAAAACCCCCAAACTTGCATATGGTACGTATCAGCAGTAAATAAATCAGTGATGCTGCAACGTGCCTGTATTCCCATTTAGTGCTTTAAAAACCCAGCCAACTCCCAAAGGGATAGCTGCTCATCGCTGTGCTGAGTGCCAAGGTATACAGCTACGTGGACACAGGCTCTTGAATGAAACAGCTTCCCTGTTCCTGGGAGGGGTTCTGTGGTTAACAAAAATGGCAAAAATGTTGGTTTTGCTCACAAAAATGCATGTCTCAATTTACTGCTACACACTGCATTGCACAGGCTCCAAGTTCAGCAGACAGGATTAAAGTCATCCCCATAACAAGTCAAAGTCTCGAGTCTGAAGCATTTCAAGCAAATCCACCAAAATGCTCAAAAGCTTAAAACTTCACATGAAATCTTCCTCCCTGAAAGCCGGCGCTAATGCAGGACCAGACTTTTTAATCAGGCATCAGGGATTAGACTCTCACTTAGAGTATTTGCAGACAACTGCTTAAAGTATAAGGCAGCAAAAGAGAATTTAAGGAACCCTGATACAAAATGGATCAGTCTGAATCGATTTTTAGTGGAAGATGGCAGAAGTCCAACAGGTATGAAATGATTTAGTAAGACCAGAACAGGGAATATGAAGCTTTGCAAAGAGTAAGACACAAGTTCTGATGGCTATACAGCAAAAAAAATGGCTTCAATCACAGCAGCTGTACCAGTTCACACTCAGCACTGTGCCGGCTTTCTATCACCTGAGTGACACCACAGTTTTACTTTACAAATGAGAGAAAAAGAACAGCAGGTTCCAGGTTAATACAAGTCAAGATAAAAGAGGAGATGAGAACCCAGCACTCTGCTTCTGCCATCAGCTGGCTAGAAAATGCCATTTTCAATCTACATATCTTTCACTCCACTAATAAATGTTACATGTACAAATTCCTTACACCCCATTTCTCCATACAGACAAAACCAGCTCTGCAGAAGAAGCAAATTACACAATGCTGACATGATTGCAGAGCTTTGCTCAGTTGTTCCAATTCTAGCTACAAGAATAAAAACTGTCTGCTCTCTTGTATACAAATTCTAGTTACAGAGGTTATAAATTCCCTAAACACAGGTATGTAGGCTGGTAGCAAATAAAAGCAAATCCAAACTACCAGATTTTTCACTGGCTTTGATGACAGAACCTGGCACAGAGATTTCTTAAAAGGTTTCAGGTTCATCTAAATCCCAATAGTACCACCAACGTCAGAAAATATTTGAATCTATCCACCAAAAGAATTATTAACTTGGTTACCAAAGCACAGCCCTTGTAAGGGACTCATCACTGACAAACACTCAGTTCTTACATTCCCTTCACAGCTGAGTAGAGGCACTTGGTGAAACACAAGGTGCTCATAATCAAACTACACTACCAAGAAGAGAGCAACAATAGAACCAATATAGAATCAGGGATCTCCAAAATACTCTTAGAAAAAAAAAACAGCTCAAATCCCACTTCAGCTTGTAATGAAAGGAAGCTTTATCAGACAGACAGGTCAATCTCCCCATCCTTTAATTCTTGTTATCACTTTGGAAAAGAAAGAGCATTTGTTTCCTAAAACTAATCTCACAGATCATTTGAACACTCACTAAGGTCTTCATAAAGCCCAGCTATTAAGTTTTCTGGTTATCAGATCAGTATGTAAATGGAGAAGAATTTCACACATACTGCCAAACAGGGCAGTTTTGGGAAATTGCATATAGTTAGTGGATGCTTCATAACATAGCTTAAAATATCAGTAGAATGTTCAAAAAGCTTTTGCTTCCCTCCAAAGTAAGAGGGAAGATGCACTATTTTCAACAGCGGGTACAGGGACTCACAGTGTATATATTTCACAGGGGACAGGATACTAGTTGTCAGAAATAAGACCTGCAGATTTAATAAGGACTGGTATAAATGCTATACACCCCACAAGTGCCACATTTTGGTAAGTGCACCTCAAGGCAGAGCACCGCTGAGTTATGCCGCTGGTGCTGGCTCCCTTTCCAGCAAACCTCCATGCCTGCATGACTTATTCCAAGTTAGCCATAGCAGTGGGGCAAGGCAGCTCCTCAGGTGACCAGACGGTCCTCTCCAGCCCTCTGATGGCCCTCTGGCTCTGAAAGAGACAGCTGGAGGCACTAGCTTCCTGAGAAAAGCCCTACAGTGCTGACTTGTCAGTCATGTTTTCTTCTCCCATTAAAAACAGGGAGAAGACTTCTTTCTGAGCACACAGAGGCAGCCCCTGGAAGTTGAGGCAGTGGCAGAGCAAGCACCTCCAATTCTAGGGTTTCTCATCAGGGTGTTTATAAGGTTGAACATAGCTACAGTCTCAAGCAGATCTAACAAATAAAGAGGAACTCTGCGCTGGCACCTCTGGTGTCCAGCTCACCACCAATAGCTGGCCATACCTCCACAGCTCGAGGTGGCAGCCACACGTGTCACCACAGTCACAACTGGACTTTGTGCTGTGCAGAAGCCCACCATGTGGGATGGACTCACAACTCTTGGTTATGTTTGTCAGCGTCAAATTGCCCTTCTGAATCCTGCATCATAGCTGGGAACTGTCAATTTGCAGATTGGCAGAAAACAAAATCAATTTCAAAGGACTTCGGGGATTACAGAGAAATAGTTCATTTAACTTCTCTGACAGAAGCTGCATTTAGACAAACCTTTGAAGGCAATGTGCTTTAACTACAGTATATTTTTAGTACACATTAACTTACACATGTTCTACTCACATCTTATCTGATCAGGGAAGTCTAGACATGGCCTTGGACAATCACTGTGTAATGTGACCCTAAAAATACTAGTAGAAAAAAACTTTAAACATTAAGCTAATTTCATGCATCCTTTCAGATACAGAATGACTCCAAAAGTTAATTTTTAAGCAAATTCCTTTCACAAGAATGTCTGAATTAATTATTAATTTTTCACATTTACATGAACAAGTTGAAAATCCGAATTTTATGCATGATATACCTTACTGAAAATAGTTCTGAAGAGATAAAAGGCTAACTTACTTTCTCCCCCCTGTTTTAACTGCTAAATTCCACAAGGAAAAGAGCTTCATTTCTAGAGCTTACAGCAACTTCTTCCAGTTAAGAAGGAATATCTTCAAGCACAGGAAACACTGTACAAGTTTACTTGTCCCAGTGTGCCTTAAGTGAAAACACAGTTCACTTCCTGGCACTGCAGATACAGACACGCCATGGGATAAACGCAGTTTCATGGTACAGGTGTAACGAAACAAGCACCATCAAGAAGCCAGCAAACACTGTACCAAAACTCACAAAGCAAAATAAAAATATGTCCCCGGCCCTGGAGAGCTTTATAATCTGTTCAGATAGATGTAACAGTAAGGTAAGACAAATGATCAGGATGTGAAGACGGCAATAAATCTGTCAGCCTGCAGCAATCGGACAAATACTTCAGTACTTAAATCACCACACTGTTTAAATTTCCTTCACAGTAAATGTGGAACTAGCCCCTAGGACTCAAAGTCTCTAAAACCAGAGAAGCCGTGGCTGCCCCATCCCTGGCAGTGTTCAAGGCCAGGTTGGACAGGGCTTGGAGCAACCTGGGCTAGTGGAAGGTGTTTCTGTCCACGACAAGGGGGTTGGAACTGGATGTTCTTTAAGGTCCTTTCCAACCCAAACCAGTCTGTGATTCTATTATATAATCCAAAAATCCTTTATCATATTAATAAAAACAGTAAACAGAGTACCTCATCATCACTGACTTGAAGCCATGAGTATGTAGTTACTTCCCGAGGTCAAATTTCAGTTCATATCATTTCTAAATGCACTTTATATACACAGCAAAACAGAAACTATAAATTAATTGCTTTCCCTTCCTCTTTTCAAGATTGGAAACTTCCAGCACTCCCCACAATTTACGGGATAAATACATAATAATAACTATTATTTCTACAAGTTGCATTAGTTAATACTAAAAAGCTGTTTCAAAACCAAAAATCTTCTCACTCTAGAGATGTTTTCTATATAACTTGTTTTCCAGACCTCATTTGCACTGCAGATGGCCCAAGGGAACTTAACTGCCTGATTCATCAACTGAAGGAGATTACAGATGACTTTAGGAGTTTGAATAAAGGCAATATATACACCAAAGGAGGAAAAAAGCATGTGTGCATACATGAATTTCAAGGATTTTACACTACAACAGTGTTAACTCATATTTCTTTATATTAAAAAACTTTATTAACAGCTAGCTTTCACAAAGGAGCACTGTTTGAGACCTCCACCACCACAGAAACAAGTTACTAAGCAACTAAGAATTAAGTTCCAAATATGTAAACGTGGTAGTGAGGAATTCTACTCTACACAACTTTCGATCTTATAAAAAGATCTACTCACTTAAACTCACTCACTGGAGATCAAGTTATGATAAATGAAACCTGTCCAGTTTAAAAAACAAAAAAACAAAAAACCAAACCAAAACAAAACCCAACAAACCACACAACAGAAAACCCACCACACACAGATGCACTCCCTGACATTACAATGCAAGGCTGGTATCCAAAACAGATGTCACAGAACAGAAAGCCAGAGTAAAAAGGTTCCTTCCCTTCGCAGCTGCTGAGATGGTCAGTGATAAAAATCAAAGCTCAGGTCAATCAGAGCTGCTGTTTCAGCCTGACCTACATTCTTCCTAATTAAATCAGACTGAGAAACAGCAGACATTTGGCAATTCTCTGGTTTTGTTTCGGGTCTGGATGCTGCCAGGAAGCGCTGGCCCGACCACACTCCAGAGCTCCGCCTTCAAAGCCCAAGTTGAATTGTCAGTTTTCCTCCAAACAGCTTTTGTATTTAGGAAAGGTTTCGCAGTCAGGAAGCTTCAAACGCAAATATACAGACAGAAGCTCTAAAATAGCTTCCCCATTCCTATACTCATTCCCTGGGTTTTAGCTGGCCATTGTCAGCAACAAGTCACTATAGTTAGATGCAAGGAGTGCCTCATGAAGCCCAGCTAACTTCAGAAAAAGATTTTTTTTCCCTAAGTAATAAGTTACCTGAGTTGTATTAGTTTTAAATACAACATAAGGAGTTCTGAAACCTTCCCAGATTGATGTATGTATAAAGATCTTCACACATAAAATATTAGAGCCATTCCTGTCAGTTAATAAACCTTTGACAATTTTCACATCTCCCTTTGGAACTTGCCTTAGGACACACGAGTCCAGTGAGGATAGATACATACCTGCTCCACACCCTTTGTGACAGGCATCTTGACTCCTGAACCAACTTCCCTGTCTTCAGCATGCTCGTTTTCCCAAGGCAGTTTGTTTTTTCCTTTGTATGCACTCAAGACGTTCCTTGAACATGCTACTTGATTGGCACCCGCACTGTGAGAATTGGAGTGCTGCAGAGCATCAACCCTCGCCTCATATCCACAGTAGCTGTGTGCACTCTGAGTCCTGTCACACATCAAGAGCCAGTCTATATCTGCTCCTGGGGGTAAACTGGACGCCCTGTTATGACATGATGGCAAAGGCACAGCATACTCTACAAATCCTTGGTCAGCAAGCTTTGGCAAAATCTTCCTGGCCAGCCTAGCTTGCACTGCATGCATCAACCCATCCCCATTGTCCTTCAGTTCCACAGCATCCACCGCCTTGAAGAGAAGGGTGGTTTTGCCTGGGCCCATGGCGGACGCCAGCACAGCAAAAGCTTCCATGGCAGCATGCCGGACCTTGTGCTTGCTGTCCACCAGTGCTGGAGCGAGGTCAAATGCCAGCTTGGCCAGGTCCAGCTCCTCACTTGGGTAAGTGAGGAGGGCCACAATGCACATGTTGACCACCTCCTCGCGGATTTTGGAGTTCTTGTGCTGCCGGTACTCCTGCTGCAGCAGCAAGTCCAGCACCTGCTGAGGACCCACTGCCTTCATGAGCCACCGGAGCAGGCGGCTGTAACCCTGCCGGATGGCCAGCTTGCTGTCCCCCAGGACTTTAGTAGCAGCAGAGAACAGAGGTGTCAGGAAAGCCTTGACCTGGCTGTCCAGGCGCAGAGCCAGCAGATAGATCACCTCCAATGCTCCGAGCACCACCTTGAAGTTGAAGTCACCGAGGAGAGTGCAGAGAAGGCTGATGAACCCCAGGATGCTGCAGGCAGGCACAGAGGTCACCGCTGCCTGGCTGGCATCTTCAACCACCCTCTTCAGCTCCTCCACAGCTTGCGTACGGTTCCTGTAGTCCTGCTGGTCCAGCAGGCGAGCATGCAGCTCCGGCGTCAGCAGTCCGAACTTGAGCCCGGTGCGGCCGGGCTGAGCGGAGGGCAGCGGCGCCGTGTCCTCACCAACCGGATGCTGACTACCGGTGGGTGGCAAAGGCTCAACTACAGGCTCTTCCTCCCTCTTCCCGGGGGACACGGGGCCACCCAGCCGACGGGCCAGGCTGGGGTAGAGCTCACCGGCACCGCGGCAGGCGACGGGCGGGCAGGGGAAGCAGCCGCTCCCGCGACGCCGCTCACGCAGGGCTTTTTTACACAGCACCGGCCGCAGCCCCCACGGCAGCTCCACGGCGGCGGCACCATTCCCCTCACCCACCCTCCCGGAGCGACCGGGGCCGAGTCTTGGCGGGATCCCAGGGTCTGGGGGCTCCTCCATAGCGCGGGCGCACGGCGACAGCGTAAGGGCCGCGGCCATGCGCGGCACAGCACTAAACCATCCCGGCAACGCCGCACGCTACCGCGCTACCGTCGCTAAGAGCCGGGCAGCACCGCGCCCGCGCGGCACCGACCACTGCGCGGCGGGCGGGGGAAAGGCGGAGGGCAGTCACACCCCTCGCCACAGCCGCATCCCCATCCCGCAGCCGGCACTGCCGAAAGCGTGTACGGCGCTGCAGCAATCGAGAGCCGTGGAGCGGAGCGGTGGGTGACAGGTTGTGTCCCCGGCGCTAGTGAAGCACAACCACCGTCTCCCCCCTCCGCGACGTGAGCAGTGACACCGCCCGCGCCTGTGGCGTTCTGGGTTCGCGGAGCTTCCCCGCCGCTGACTGGCAGAGAGCGCGGGGCGGTGGCGCCCGGAAGTGACGTGTGCCGCTGCCGGTGCTACCGTACGAGCGGAGACGAGCGAGGCGGTGGCGATCGTGGGTCGGGCCTTGCTGCGGCCTGCGCCCACTCCCACTCGCAGGTGAGCCCGGACCCCTCCGGAGCGGGCCCTGTGGAGAGGAGGCTTGGTTCGGTTTGTCCGGGTCTTCCGCGGTGTTGGTAGCGTTCCCTTAACCTGTTCGCAGTGCGGGGGGGGAGCGCTGTTTACCGAGTTGGTGTGTGCAGTGCAAGCGGGAGGGAGCGCCTGCAGGTATAGGGACGGGAGAGCGGCCGCCGCCTGACCTGGGGAGACGCTTGCACAAGCAGAACGGCGACAGGAGGGTGACGGCTCCGTTTCGGAGCTGTAGGCAGGGTGGCTGGTGCACAGACGCCGGGTGGCCACGTCCCGCCGGCTTCCTAGAGAGGCGGGGAAGATGTGCTGCTGGCTGGTGAAGCCGTGTGGTCGGCCGGCCGCTGCTCTGCATCCCTCTACCGCGTGAAACGGGCTGGGGCCGGAGCTTGGGCACGAGAGTCGTGAGGAGCACGAAATTTCATAAGCAAACCAGTTTCTCCTTGCGCGCTATACTTTGCTCCTTTTTCTTGGCATGCAGTAAGTGGGTTTGTGTGGTGTGCCTGGTGTTTAGAACCCAAGTTAGCTCTGTACTTTGGGTGGGGGCTGCTGAGGTTTTAAGTTTTGCTGTAACAAACCCAGGCAAGTCGCTTGCTGGCCCCAGCCATTCTGTAGTCTAAATAAGGAACTGGCGAGCACTTAAACACTACCTTGGAACAGAAAAGTGCCTGGAGCTCTTTCTGCTGTTTTCACATAAAGAAAATACTGTGTTCTGCATGTTACCAGGCATCATCACATACTGTGGGTCTTAGAGGAATAAAAGTGCTTCAGTAAGTGAGCTTGGGTGTTTATATTTCTGGTTAACCTTTTAATGTCCAATAACTCTTTCACTGCTATTCAGACAAGTTTTACCGCCAGACTGTGAACAAGATCTAATAGTCCGGTGCTAAGAGACAACCACTTGATTTGCGTGGTGAGCAGACATTGTTGGACTAGCATATGTTCTCTGGGGCTGGTAATGTTCCAGCTTCTGATTTCTTGTTCAGCAGTAGAATAAATGCATGCAAATATGAGGTGTGGGTGCGCATTGCCATTCAGGAGATGCACATCAGTAGGCATCTCTCAGGTTTGTACAAAAAGTTTTATTTCTGTGGAATAACTTAACTGTCATTATTTATAACTTTTCTTACAGGCTTTGGCATCTGAACTGTAACTATTCCTTTTTCCTTCCGTGTGGTGTTGCCTTGTGTTTTGTGATTTCTGTGTATATGTGCAATCAAGTTACAAACTGAGTGTGAATGCAAAAGGAAAACAAAGTGGTTTACCTTCTGAACAACTCCTCTTTCTCCCCTCTGTGCCCTCTCATATAATTTATGCTCCATATATATTGTTATATGGAAAACGTTGTTGTATGGAACCTTGCCTTATGCAGATACACTTTAAATACTTCCTTTTAGACACATTTGGGTTTTTTTTCCAGTATAGAGTTGTAATAGGAGAGGGATGAGCTTACTTATATTTAATGGGTAAGAGGTTTTCTGTCTCCAGCTGTAAGCCCTTACTTCTTTGTCAGTGCTATTATGTTCTTTATTTAAATGTTGGCAACAAATTATATTCTTTCAGATTAAGCACTTTGTAAGTAGGCTCACTGCAAATTAGATGTCAGCCAAAAAGCTATGAAAATGATGAACTCATTATTAAGATAAAAGTAGTGAGATCTTGAAGTGTAGTCATTTAGCAAATCAAAATTGAATCAGGTTTTCAGTTTAGAAATTGAATTGTTGCAATGTTCTCTGCAGAACAATAGTTATATTTCCTCGTGGTCCAGGAACCTGACACATCCAATACCCTCCACCCTCTCACTGCTATAATAATTCAGTCAGAATAAAGACCTGCTGCTCCAACAGGTAGTGGTGGGCAGCACTGCTTGAATTTTAATGATGCTGAAATTAGAAAAGGTATCCTTGATGCCTGCTCTAAGTGCCTTGAACTGTCATGATGCAAACTAAAACTCTTTGAAAGAAGAGTTTGTGGGTTTTGCAGAGCTGTAGGTAGGAATGAGGATCCTTTTCTCTGCCCTTACTGGTGGTATTGGGAAGCCTGGGTAGCTGCTGGTGCTGTGTGGATATGGAAATAGTGATAGCATTTCTAGCAGCTCAGCATACTGGGACCCATGTGGTTGCTTTCCCTGGGAAGCACCTCCTCACCAGCTCCCACTTCTTGTCTCTTGATGGTGGAGGTAGGCCTGGCTCCTGGTTTTCATCATGATCATTGGGCCACAAGGATGATCAGGAGACTGGAGCACCTTCCGTATGAAGACAGCCTGAGAAAGCTGGGGTTGTTCAGCCTGGAGAGGAGAAGACTTCATGGAGACCTCATAGCAGCCTTCCAATATCTGAAGGGGGCTTATAAGGATGCTGAGGAGGGACTCTTCATTAGGGCCTGTAGTGACAGGACAAGGGGTAACGGGTTAAAACTTAAACAGGGGAGGTTTAGATTGGATGTAAGGAAGAAATTCT
>JBCJKH010043542.1:0-31406 GCA_039877255.1 Loriculus beryllinus
TAGAGAAAATGCGAGGAGCGAGATCAATGTGTGTAGCGCCGTTTTAAAGATCGTAAGTTCAGACCAAACAGCTGTAGACTTTCATGAGCTTCGTTCCTGAGCTAGTACATATTGATGTTAATTAAAGGCAAATCCTCAAGGTATAGGTCTGAGTAAAAATGGGAGATAACAAATCGCTTGCAGTGGGAACTGGATCTTTGGGGAACTTTAGAGTGATGGCTGGGTGGTAAAGTAAGTGAAGTTACTGCAACCAGAACACACAGTCCATCAATGCACAAAGCTTCATTGTCACAGAGCAACTTAACTTCTTTCCACTTTCCTTCTTTTTGTAACTAAAGGATAACAAGAGTCAATTGTGTAGAGCTTCTTCCTGAAAGGGCTTCAGTTATGTTATCAAAAGGGCACCATCAATCTGTGACAACCCCAATAAAGCAGAGACCTCTAGATCTATGTGTAGGCATGGTGTGATAAAACCTATTGCCAGGAATATCTTTTTCCAGAAGGATGACAATTTTTTTCTCTCCCACAGCATAACTCCCACCTCTCCTCCTCTGCTTCTTGCAATGGCATCAGCGTACGTGGTACTTTACAGATTAAAATAATACATTGCTAATGTGTTGGCAGCTAGACCTGCCATTATATCTTACCTTATTGTCATAATTTCTGGGGGCAAAATAATGGATTTTGATTAAAACAGGAAAACACAAAAGAGAACTATGGATTATAATAATTGAACTTTCTAAATTTTATTAATGTTAGTCTAGTAATACATTAAAGTGGTAACTGGTACCACTTACTAGTATTGCACTAATTTCAAGTGGAATTAAGTCACAAAATGTTTAAGCAAAGGTTAGCTTAGCGAAGTAACGATGAAAATGAAGTCTACAGCTCAGGGCTTCCACTGAGAAGTGTTGAGCTGATGTGCACTACTGGGGGGAGAAGGAGGTACAGAGAACACCATTTCTTCATTCTTAGTTTTTAATCAGCAGAGTACAGCACCTACAGAACAATGAAATTGCTTTTCTTTACAAATTTACCAGTAATGTACCTTCAGGACTTTCTTTCACTCACTTACAGTAGGTCCATATGTAGGAAGATTTATTGGAAGTCTTCTATGAACAGAAAAACTGATGCTGACAAAAGGGAGTGTTTTCAAGAGTGTTAGCAGCTTTCAGAGAATGTTATCTTGAAGTATTGCTTCACTATGAGGAATTAAAAAAACCTCAAAGTGGTAAATTATTATTGGGTTGGTTTTTTTCTTTTTTTTTTTGTTTTGTTGATTTGTTGGAGGGAGATTTTTTTTTTTTCACTAAATACTGTCTCAAGCCTACAAATATGCTAAAAACTGTCTCAAGGTGTAGGCTTTCCTGAAGAAAAGATAATGTTATGTAAATCTATGCTGAAGTACTAGTAAATACAAGTGAATGTTTATCCCAGATCATCTATGACCTGAATTTGGTATTATCAAACTCCTCAAATAAGATCTATCAGAAAAACTAATTTTAAAGTAAAAGATTTGTACTTTGAAGTTTTAGTGTGACCAATAAATTTACAATTGTTCAAAGTTGTTCAGTTCACATAGACTTTAAAACTGCTACTTAATTTTCATTTGGAAAGGCTGAATGTTTTTATGCAGATAGCATTTACTAAAACAACATACCAGGTTGTTTCCTTTTATGAACTTTTCCAGTTTTATTCCAGCTGAAATTAACAAGTTTTTGTTGGTGTTTAAAATGTGTTCACAAACACTGTGACTACATGCTAATTACTGTTTTCTGAATTATTTTTAGCCAAACAAATTCCAACAAGCTTCGACATTTCTTGGATGTTGAAGCTATTCTTCCTTTTTTTACATCTGCCCCACAGTTTCACTTGTTTTCTCTTCCTTTTATCCCCAACTGTGACATTTTTCTTTGAAAGACCTAAATGATATTTTGAGGTGAAATTTAAAAGTTGGTAGGTCACTTGTTTTCCCCGGATTATGTTGTGTAGGTAAGGTAGGGTTGATTACTATTTCAGTGAAAATGTTTATTATAATCTTCAAATACAGAATAAAATCTGGAGAATAAAAGCTGAGAGTGAAAACTGTGATTTGGCCTATATATGATTTTTATTAACTATTGTGAAAGAATGGTTTTTCTTTATCTCATCAAGCAGCATATTTTACTGTAATTACATGCAGTATATTTCAAACTACTGATATATTTGGTACTATACTTTGGCAGTACATTGATTACCAGTCTTTATGACAGAGATTTTATTATTTAAAAAATTGTATCCAGTGTCTTGTTGAAATACCAGAGTAATAAGTTTTCACATTGGACCAGGGTAACAGTGGAATGAAAAGGTCTCGAGTTCATAAACAGGTGAACAAGACTTGTTAAGCAAATGTCTAGAAAAATAAACAACTGCTGTTTGTAATGATTGATTACTCTGAAAAATAATCTGTTTAAAACCAAAGAAGTTTTAATATAGACACCAGTACCTCTAAAAATGGAATTGGGAATATTATTTCAGTAAGTTACTGTGCACGAAAAAGTTAAAAAATTAATGGCAATAACAAATACTGGAAAGCTAAGGATGCTGGAGTGACATTTTCACTAGTAGTCTTGAGGCACTGGGAGAAGGATGATGTTGATTTTGTTCTGTGGTTATTAGTCCCTAAATATGACAACATGTCTCATGCACATCACAAGCAGATACTGATAATGATTTCTGAATGACCGATTCATTCTCTTTAAAACCTATTGTAACATTATTTTCTATGTGCATTAAAAGCTACTTGGATGTCTGATTCCTATAAATATGTTTGTATGTGTGTATATGTGAACAACCATAACTGTTACTGGGCTGAATCTGCAAGTAGGGAAATAAGACATTAAGAATGCAAAGAACATTAAGTTTTAGTTCATTTAGCATTAGGTAGCACTTGTAACATATTAAAACTGACTTCTGTTGACTTTTGTTTGTGTCTGCAGCATGAGGTGTTATGACAGACATGACTGTCTGAAGGCAGGCATCCAGAAGTAAAAGATCAGTAAATTACTGAACACAGGAGTGAAGCTGTGAGCTGTCTGCCAGGGGACTTCTGAGAAAGTCATGAATTTATTGTCTTTTTCCATACCCTCCCGTCATAGTCTATAGAACAGCAATAAAACCAAGCTCTGAAATCCTGTTGCATTAAGTTAGATTAGCATGCACTTCATTCATCATCATAACTTGTAGACGCAGTGTGAATCTATACTATTTGATTTAATTCACTAACTGATGGAGTAGTAGGCTGTCATGTGCCTTGTACATCATTTAATAGATGTGAGGCATCTGCAGATTGTGTTTTGCATAGCCTTAGTGGTGAAACTTAAGGAATCTTGGATTTTATATCAGCTTGTTCAAATTAGTGTGTTTTAGTGACTGCATGCTTCCTTTACTAGGGCAAATACATATTTTTTCCAGTCCATGGCCTATCCTACGCTGTAACATCCTTTTCACTTTTGTTCAAAATGCAAAGAATTAAGATAAAGGCAGCATTCAAAATAGCTTCTCTGTTCTCTCATTGACACACCTAGGATTGCCAAAAGAATTCATAGTTTGTCAAGAGAATCCTGGTATAGTCAGTTAGAGATTAATTCAAAAGCCGCTGTAGAGGTCATGTTAATGAATGAGAAAATTATTTTTATGTAGATTCTAAGTAAAAAGTTTGAAGAATCACTTTTATCGTGCCTTTTCTTTACTTTGATTCATTTCATAGTTAAGTCAAAGCTCTCTGGGGTCCAGTTGGCTGGGAGCCAGCTCGCAGCCTTTTCTGCAGTGGGCATGGGAAACTGGTATCTGAATAGCAAACTCTGTTCCAAGTGCTTCCTTCCACAGCCGTAAAGTCCCAGCACGCAGCCTGATTTGCTGCTCTCTAGCCTGGGTGATGGATGGACCTGGAAGCATATTTCCTGTTGCGTGACAGCACATCCTGGGATAGTACAAGGAAGTTGCAAGTGATAAAGCACAAAGAAGAAAAGATTGAGGGATGTTAATGTTCCTTTTGTCTGGAGTGTCTGGTCAGGTCAACTTCTGTGTGCTTGTTCACTTCAAGTGGAAAAATGATTTTTGTTTTGTTTATTTTTTTCAATGAGTAACTTGAATCAAACAGCTACTTTCTTATCTGCAAAAGCCACAGTCAAAATGAAGTGACTTGGATTTGATACTGCATTTTAAAGTACCTGAACTATACAACAAGTGTTACACCATATGCTTTTTGACGGCCAATATTTATTTTGTACCCAGGTGCAAAGAGAATGGGAGGAATGCCAGAACAGGCATATGTACTGATATAAATGTTTCTATCAGTTCATTTTGCTTGATTTTATCTTGTAATTTTCCTTTGCAGCAATATGAAAATTTGAAATTGTCTTTATGCAGTGAAACTTAATCCTTAAAGTAATGCTCTAGGTGTATGTGTGATTCATCTCTGACAATAATTGTCAGTTTGTGAAATAGTTGTTCAGTCATCTGAGATGTCTCACTTCTGTACCTGTTCCTTTGATTTGCTGTGGGATAATAAAATAAAGCTTTAATTATATCCACTGTAGCTGCATTTAATATACTAGGTACACATTACTGAAAGCTAAAATATCACAGTGCCCTCTGTTTAGGGAGAAACCATGTACGTTCTCTTGTATGCTTGGCATTCATCTAGCCTGTGGTGTTTCTTGGAGCTCTGGTGCCTCTTTGCCTTGCTTGCTGTGTGTGCATCTATATCCAGCACAACTTGGAAAAGAATTTTTTGTGATAATTAAGTAGTAAGTCTCAAAATGGCAACTACTCTGTGTTTGTGCATGAATACTGTGAGCTGTATGTCCATGTTAATAATCATTTGAAAAGTAATTTTGATTACCATGAAAATGCTGCAAACGGACTGATTAGCATCAACATCTGTATCACTGGGCATTCAGTTGTATGGTATTTTGAGGGTATGTTTGTATTTCTTGCTGGCTATAAGATTAATTTTTGCCAGCAATTGAAAAGTATAGGAAATAAGTAAATAAAAATTGTCATTGTTTATGATAGAGTAAAATACTAAGACATAAGAAACCAACTGAGCAACTGCAGTTCAACTTACCGTTATGCCTCCTATATTGAGAATAGTTAACATTATGAAGCAATCCCCAAATTGTCTAAATTATTTTATAAAGCAAGCTTTAACATATTGTAAAGTTTTAATTTTTAATACAGAACAAGTTCTTCTGCCCTTTTATATCTATAATGTGTACTGTCAGAATTTTCTTTGTTAAAATTGCTTACTGATTTAGATTTATCGTAAGTTTTTGATGATCAGGTGAGGACTATGATGTATACTGCCTGTTAGCTGTGAGCAGTAAATATGCTATAATATTTCTTTCTTACTGAGGATTATATACCAGATTTTCTAAGAGTGTCCATTATATCTTGTACTCTCACAATATTACTTTTTGCTTTTTTAAATACTACAGATTGACCTGCCTGTACAGCCAGCCAGCTGTTTAGGTTAGGTAAAGTCTTTTGGGTATTTAGGTAACAAAAGTTACAGATATCACCTTCAATTTTGATGTAACATATTTGGATCTGGTGATTTTAAATTGGTTGCTAAAATGTCCAGCAATTGCCTCACACATGGTTCACAGAAGTTTCTCAGTAATTGTCTACCACAGTTAAGGATTATGGGATTACAGTGTTTGGATGCTTGAAAAGAAAGAACAGATGTCAGTCAATTTATAACTTTAATGAGAATAAGGAAGGGGGAGAGAGGAAAAAAAAAGCAAACCACAAACAGACTTAAAGCACAGAGCAAAAAAAGGCATTAAGAAAAATCAGGAAACAAGAATTCCTGCTTTAGTCTAATCAAAAAACCCATCAATTAAGTTCTTAAAGCAGTACATCTCCCCAGATTTTGGCCTGGCGTGGTATCGTTGCTCTGTAGTCCTTACTATTCACACCACCTTATTCTGCAACTCTTCCAGAAAAACCTAGTTTTATTTCCATTAAATGTTCCACACCCAAACTGCTCAGCAAAGATCTTTGTGTTGTGGTTGTACCTTATTGACTGTCAAAACCTTGTAGCTAATCAATGAAATGTGCTACACCCTTACCTATCACTTGCATGGGGCCTGTACTGACCCTTCTATTGCAGTATATGTCACTGCTGATGGGACTTGATGTTTACACTTGGTGGTCTCCAAATCTGTTTTTCAAAGGCAGCTATAAAATACTTACCCTTTCCTTTCCTCCCTTAATTTCCCCTCCACTTTCCAGTTAACAAGGTGATTTCATAGTTGAGGTTCATAAATAGGTGTCATTCCTTTTGCTAAAGGAAAGGTTTTATCGTAATGAGAAAGTGTTGTTTGGTTTCTGGACAGCATGCATTGGTGTATCTTGTTCTTGTAGCAGAGGTTTCAAATAATACTGTTGGTGTTTACTCTTGTTCATGGGAGCACAGCAAATACTTACAATCTAGTAATCGCCATCTTAAGTCATTGGGATGTATTACTTTGAAAACAAAAGGAGTTAACCATTTTTCATGTTTCTTTATTGATTTTTTTTTTCTGTTGAGCTGTTTTCTCTGTTTTGTTCCATTTATCATTGTGTCCTCTTTACTCAGCTTGATGTTTTGCCAAAGAAAACAGTTGTTTATTACAATGTGAATAGGTTATTTCTGTAACTGACTTTACTGTTTTGAGAGCTGTTCATCATGCAACACCTCCTGGAATAACATTATGAACCAAAAAGGCATGAGGAATGAAAACATGATTGTCTCGTTTTTGTTTTAATCCTTAAATAGACTTAGAAAACTGGCAGTTATTTCATTACCAAAGGGAGTTGGAAGAAAGAGACTTTTCCACTTCCTTCTCATGTCATAAAATGTATCAGTTTGCAAACAAATATTTGTGAAGGATGAAAACTGGCATCATTTTACCTTGGTTGCCAGTTAAGTGAGAAGTAGGCTTTAGTTCTTTGGAAAAGGACATTCTAGTCTTGGTGTAGGCCACAAGCTAGTTACCCTTTTCATTTTTGAACAGAAAGAAAATGTACTTCCTGAAGATAGTATCATATCTGTAACTATTTTTTGTGCCTTCACCAAAGTAATTTTTAAGAAAAGCTTTAGTTACTATTTCATTCACCTTCCCATTTTTGTGAAAACTGACAGAAGGACAGTCCATTGCCTTATTAGTAGACTGCTATAATTACAGATTATTTTCAAAGTGGATTGATGGTTAACAACAAGCCTGTATCATAGGTATCCTGTCCTCAGCACAACCCTTTTCTGTCTACCAATCTGCTCCTATTGATCTGCAGCAGTTCCTGATGCAGACATAGCCTGTATGACCCTATGCTTAGCAAAAGCTTTAAATGATGGGAACTACAGCCAGATGTCCTGTGGAAACCTACAGCAGTGGATGAAGTTAACATCCCTGGGTGGAAATCATCTATTAAGAACGATTATTGGTAGAGCAGAATTATCTCTGTGATGATGTGTGGATTGCTCTTTCTTTGTAAGTTATATATAAAATAATTATTACAGTAAAATCAGTGTTCTGTGTGTGTGTGCATATGTATGAGTCTTTCTCTGAAGAAGCCCTACCTTACTTTAGAGGATTGAGATGCGTTCAAAGCTTGGCTTTTAGTCCAGAATAACCTAACAAGTGGAAAAGCTTTTGAATATTTGAATATTTGAATATTTTTATCAAAACAACCATAATGCACTTCTACCATAACACCACAGTGGACCATGTCCTCATGTCCTTGTTTAACAGACGCTGTTGTGGCTGGCCTGTCACAATCCTTTAATAAGTAGACAAAAAAAAAATGTTGGTCAGCTGTCTAATTTGGTTATGCTGTCAGTTAGTAGCTTGTCACTTACAAGGTTTTACTACATTAACAGCCCTAGGAAGACAGGTTTTGTGTGATGAGTGTAATTTTCTGTGTCTGTTTTAATTTCTTCGATGCTGCTGGTAGAATTAATTTAAGTAAGACACTGGGAAATTTTAACCTTGGCTGTTATTTTAGAAGAAAATGTCTGATGAGGTCCATTTCCCTCTCATGTCTTGCTGAGCTGTGTTAAAGTCTGTAAGTGTGATATTCCTTCAAACCTTTGAGAAAAAGGTCAAATAACTCTTATTCTTAATGTAATTGCCATTACAGTAATGAGTGTGATGATCTTATTTCTTTGCCTTTTTTATGGTCAATAAAGAAATAAATTTGCCAGGAGCTTGCTCCTATGCAAATGCAGGAAGATTTCATATTGTATCTTCATACAAAAATTGAAGCTTGTTTCCCTTTTTTTTAAAGGTAGTATGTTGCAATGAGCAGGCATCATGTTTTGAATTCTCGAGCCTGTGTTCTCCTACATTAGTGAAGAGAGCCAAGTCTAAGAAAGTTTTTTATGTTTCTGTCCTGAAAATAAATTTTCATACATTATTAGTTTAACAAAAATCACAGAAACATTTCATAGGTTCTTGAGCAGCAGCATTGTAAGAAGCTGGTAATAAGTGAAAGAATGAAGTTGTCCCTAGGTCTTGGATGCTTACAACTCAGAGGCATTAGCTTCAACACTATTTTTTGTTTGTGTTTTGCCCGAGGTGCTAGTAGATAATACACAATAAAAATACAAACTTATGCTAAAAAGTGTGGTCACCTCTCAAACAGATGTGTTTTGCAACAAAACCCCAAATCTTTTGTTTACAATTAGAAGCTGTTCTTAAAATACATTCCCTAAGTAATTTAAGTCCGTATTTCCAGTGTTGTGTCTTGGCAAGATCCTCACATGCGTTCCAGCTGGGAGGCACATTTCCTGTGGAAACTGAGTAGAATGTAGGAATTAAAATCTTGTCCTGCAAGGCCAGTCCCAGAACTGTGCAGATGCAGCCATCTTGCTGCAATGTTAGTAAATGAAACATTACAAAATGACACATAAGGGTATACATAGAAAAGCAGAATGAAAATTATAAGGAGCCTCTTCTGATGAAAATATAGGAATGTTTTATACAGGCTCTTCATGTAGAAACTCATGCTTCTTTCCCCCTTTTGAAAGATAGCATCCTGTCTGCTTTCAGTTTCTCACACTGTCCTGCAGCAACTTAGGCTTTACATGGTAGGCTGAATTTTGTTGAAGTCTGCACATTTCTACACTCCCAGCAAAGGTGTTCTGCATTTATACCAATTTATACCATTTATACCAAATATACAATGCCAATTGCAGTGTTCAGCTGGCCTTTGTGTGAGTTTCAGGGTTTTTTGAAACAATCCTGGGATTTAGTTGGAGATGCCCATTCATAATTTGATCCTTTTGTGGTTTGTGAAATAAAGGAACCACAGCTATCTTTATCTCTCTATTTGTAGGAAAGCAGCATTCTGAGTTTCTTTATTAGAAAAAAAAAAAAAAGCCCAAAACAAAACACTTCAATACAAATATAGTGATGTTGAGATGTAGGCATTTGAAGCAAATGAGAGCTATAGAGTCTTTCTCTTCTTTTTAGTTTAGCCATTTATTTACCATGAGGTGGGATTTTCTGCTAATTCTGTTTTCAGCCAACTCAAACATGATGGAAGACATTAGGTGATTGCCTAGAGTGGTTGTAGGTTCTCTGGAATTTCAAGTGGGGAAGTCCTTGACACCTGACCTGGTTGGACCCCCTTTGCTAAGGGGCTTGATACAAATTTTACTAAGTTTCTAAGCTCTTTCTGTCAGATTTTATGAGTTTCTCCCCAGCAAATGCTAGAAAGTAACAACTTGCTACATTCCATCTCAAACAGACTCATCCTTTGTTGCAATGAGTAATCAACCTTCCAATCTCTGTTGTGTCAAACGCAGGGACCTGAACAAACCAGGTTATTTTACTGTTAGTATTATTGTACTAATTTAAGCATCATGTTTCTCTTTATTATTAGTACTGTGTGCCAAAAAGTTCATTACTAGAACTTAGCTCGTAAGAACCCAAGACCTCTGGCAGTAGGAGATGTGTTAAATGTTGGGAATTATATAAAATATCATCATCTGTGTTACTTTAGGCAAATTCCCATAAATTATTGTTGTAATATCAAGTTGATGGCATGACTTCCACCAGATTATCCTTTTACATTAATCCTTTATAAGGATTCTGAGATAAAGTGTGAGAGTAGCTAGCTAGTTTCTTATTCAGAAAAGGGCAAAACAAAAATGTAGATTAGTCAGCGTGTTTTATCAGTTACCTGGGCAAAAAAGATGCTGTTTGAAAACGGCCATTATTATTTAACTTTAAAGATAATTAACCAGAAGTCTTACGTTGCACAGTGCCAGGACAAGTCATGCACTGGCGAAGACATGTCTCTGTTTCCTCCTCCACTCTCATCTCTATGAATTAATACCCAGCCTTACATATATTTATTTGGGAGGGGGGGAACTTAGCATCTTTTCTCTCTCCCTTTCAAGCTTCCTTTGTTAGGTACTTATAGCACATCCCTCAAGCCTGAACTCTTCACCCCAAATTCTGTAGCAAGCCAGCTAGTCTGGTCACTGCTCCTGCATCTCCATGAGGAAGTGGTAGTTCTGCACCTCTCCTAAGGCTGTGTTCTTGGAGCAGATGTTTTGAGAAAAACAGGCTTGGATACTTGTTGGTGATAACCGCCTCTGCAGGTGTTTTAGCTGAGCTGCCAGAGAAGTTAAACCACTGCTTTCACTGTCATTACTATGCAGGTATGAGTGAGTCAGGAAGAAGGAACTATTTTTTATTTATATATGGATATGCTTGGTTTATAAATGGAACTCTGTTTCTCTTTTTCCCACTCCTGTATTCATCAAAGATTGATGGAGATTGTTGTGACGGAAGAAATTCTGATGGTATTTTCCATATCTACTGCTTGTTCTTGGTTTAAATGTCTAAGATCAGGGAGACAGTGCACATATGTAACAGAATATAATTTTTGTTTCTGATCTATCTGGAGAGTGTGACCTAGGAAAATCCTTAATTATCTGCAAAAACAAAATACTCTGGGAAGTTTGAGGCCAGTGCTATTTATTCATCTAAATGTGTATAACTGTCTTGCTATTAGTTATCTTTCATTAATTTCTCATTTTACTTTAACTAATCCACTAGAAATGCCATATGTTTGAACATATAACACTTGGCATAAAGGCGCTGAAGTGCCTTCATGGTCTTTGCCATTAATTAGGCACTTGCTTTTCCCAGTAAATAAGATGCAGGCAACTTCTGGAGTAATTAAATCTATTTTAAAAAGTGGGAAAAATCCCAAGAGGGTACTGTAAAACTATAAAATATTCCAAAATGAAAATAATGTGATTAGCACCATTTGCTGGTTTTTGATTCCCATGCAAGTCATGCAGGTATTTTGTATCATTATGGCCTAGGCTGGGGCAAGGTCTCGCTTTTTATGTGATTCAGAAGGAACCTGGGAATCTCTGTTACATATTTAGTTAGGATTGAGCTAATAGATCAAATTATTCAATTCCATGGCAAGCATAATGAAGAAACCTTAGGTAAAAGAACTTAAAAGTGCTGTCAAAATGCTTAGCTCAGCAAGTATCTCATTAACAAATCGGGGTTTTTTGTTTTATATATATTTATAGAATTGGTTACTAAATTTTAAAAGTTAACCAAAACCAGACAGCTATAATAAATATTGAAGGTAAAAACCTTGCAGAACTTGCTACGATACGTTGAGCATGACTCAGTAATGCCTGTACTTGCTGAACAAGCATCTTATCAGAGTCAAGCGCTTGTTCTTCATGAAAATACAGCAAGGAAGTAATTCGACGTGATCATTCCATTGCAGGACAAGAATAACTAGACAACTGAGGTTATTTTAGAATTGTGCAAGGCATAAGTACTCTGTGAGGATAGAGAAGAGCTGGGTCCAAAAATCATCACAAAGGCTGGAACTGATTACTTCAGACTGCTCCATTTTGTTGATTGAAGTCTTTTAAACTGTTGTTTCCTTTATAGTATCACAACAGTCTTCATTTTACTATAAGAACGGTGGTGAAATGAAGCAGTAGCTTTGAACCTTGTAGTAATCACCTATTGACTCTGCTTATTAATTCCTTCCTTGCCTCTTGTGGAATCAAGCCTTGCCCTGTGCTTTACCTGAGATGGAATTCTGCAGTTTTCCACTCTTAGTTGAGATTTGGAATTTAGGTGGTATCTCATTGTGAGACTTGGATTGTCTAAGGGAGGGTGTTTGGGAAAGGGTGCCTGGGAACTAAAGCTACCCAGTCTCCTCAAACTGCATTGTTGTGCATGTTTAATTCCTTACTTGCCTGTTGTTCCTGTCTATCTTTTATTTTGCATGTCAACAGCTTTGTTTTTACTTGCCTTTTCTCCTCCAGTGTGTGTCCTGTAATGGTTATTCCATGTGATCTGCACCTTGCAGTTATAAATTCAGTGGCTAGTTTTGTGGAGTGATCTCTGTCTTTAATTATTGTATTCTTTTTTGTTGCTTTGTTTCTTTCTAGCTCTGTCTTGGTAACAGTCTGTGGTAATAATCATGCAAGGAAATGTCACATTAATATAAGAACTAGCATGTACTGGCAGAACATTATAGGAATTTCAGTTTAATTTAAGAAATATTACTTAAAGTTAGCGTTAAAGATAAATTATTGTTAGGAACATTCAACATATCTGTAATCTTAGTGCTTAGTTTTGTGTAGTATCTTCAGACTAAGTTTCGTAAAGCCTATTAAATTTAATCTGTACCTTACCCTTAACTCAAAGTAACTGTTCCAAGTTACTGTTTCCAACTGTACTGTGAGAAGTATCTGGATCAAAGCCCCTTTTTTTCAGCAGGTAGAAACAGTTGGTAACATGCAAAGCCCTTGATACAAAGGTGATAAAAATATACACCGAGCTAATTATAGGGATCTCATCTCTGTTCTTTGCTTAAGTGCCTGATCTAATGTAGGCAAAATCTGCAGGGAATTTAGCTATAAATATGTATGCTTACTGTGCAAATGAGAACTGGTGTGAAGGTCCTTTTTCCTTTTTTTTTTTTTTAATATAGCCAAATTCCTTCATAAAAAATCTTCAAAAAAAAATAAATTACTGAAACATGACTGAATTCTGTAAGAACAGAAATTCATGTTTACGTATTCTGTCAACAATCAAATCTTTCCAAAGCATTGTGAAATTATGGGACTTTTTCTTTCAGTTAAAGACTCAAGAGTCACTTATTTATTTCAGCATGAGGATAAGAGTTATATCCTCCGTTTTCTTTCTGCCCCTTTCTTCAAGTACCATAGTGGAAAATGGTGTTGTCTGTGAGAGCAGGTCAAAAGGGAATTCCTGTCTTGAATATTGTTTAATGAGAAATATCCTTAGTAGTAAGTATTAATGTAAGAGCCGCCTATAATATGTGGTATTTATCCGTACATTTCTGCATGTACTGTAACATACACTTTTTTGCTTAGTATACTTTTAAATGAAGTTGTTTGCAGTCCTTCAAGGGAGATGGAACAACCTCTGCAAGCAAAAATTAGGGAGACAGATCAGCAGTCGTGCTCAGAATAATTTTTCTTCTACAGTTCAGTAAGCTGCTTAAATGCTGTGTAACCTACATTACAGGACAGAAACTAACGAGTAATTACATGAGATTGTAAAGATTAGTAAATTAAAACCCTTGTGTTCTGTGCAGGGTGTAGCTGGGAAAGACAAAGCCATGTTTGTGTCCTAGGAAATAAAGTACCCCTAAAAATCCACCATCTGGTATTTTATTTCTTTTATATTTTGTGGTGTGCCATGTAAGACTTTAGTACTTTGCACCATTGCAGTGTACTGAGCAAAGAAAGATTTCTTTTTAATTGGATCAAACCAAATCTCTGCATAACAGCTTCATGCTAAAACAGTGTATTACTTCCTGTGCTGTTTACTACTGCTGTGTCGAGATTGATTTTCTTTTCTTAAGATATTTCTCTAATGGGCTCGTATCCTATTCTGTGTAACTTAATATGTTACTGATTTTTTTATTATTATTTCTCTAATATATATATATATATATTCAAAATCATGTGTCCTTATTCAAGTGTGCCTTGCTGCAGTTCTGGATGTGGGAGGTGTGTGACAGCATGAAATCCTGCCTTGGGGGTTTTTTTATGCTGCGTATCAGAATTCTGACATCTTGGAGGAAATGGCAGCATTTAGGGTGCCATACTGGTACCAGTCATCAGCAGCACCAGGGGAAATCCTTCAGGCACTGTATTGCAGGCCTGTCCAGAGAAAGAAGACATTGCTGAGCAGCTGATCGTAGTTTCTGCCTAGCTCAGAACAGTATCTGCGTTTTCCCCTCAGTATCCCCTTGGTCGCTTCCTTGTGATATAATTCAGTCATAACTCTGGATCCAACTAGTAAGAGTGACCTCTCTTTCTGCTTTTTTAGCTGTATCTAAAATATACTGTTCTGTGAGAGATGTACCAAAAAATAGGATCTTTATGTACTATTTACCGCTGATAAACCCCTGTATCTGGAAGAGTAAGATACTATTTTTGTAGTGCAGTTTTTAATTTAGTCTGTCTTGTTAAGTTTAGTGAATTAAACGATGTAAAAGAATGCAGTTTATCTGACTCTGCAGAATAATTGGAAGAAACCCAGCAGAGTTGTTTGTGAAGTTAAATGGTTTTCTCTCTTGTATTGTACCTTCTTAAAAAAAAGTACAAAACCACAACTACTTTGTTGCTTGCTATTTTCTAGGGGAGAAGTCCATAGATGTTAATATGTTTTAATTTTTTTAGCATTAAATTACTTATAGAATAAAGTTGGGGGGTTCTAACTGAAAAATAGCAGGTTTGCAGTTTGTTTCTCAGGGTGATACATGCAAGTTGACTCAGATTCTTCATTATATTACTGTTCTTTAAAAAAATCTCCTTTGAAAATCCTGCCTGGATTTTAAAGAAAATAGTGAAAATGCTGCAGTCTGAGCTGGAAACTGCTGTAAAACTGCATGGATTGGTTTGGTTCACTGAAGCTCAGCAATCTCTCACAAGGTTTTAGGACTTTACTAGTGGTAAATGTGATTTTCTTATCTGAATTCCTTCTCAGCACTGCATTGCTGGGCCAACAAAGGCATAACTGTTTCATATCTATGTATAGAATTGGCACATTTCACACTGGGGTGCAGCTTCCTCAGGAGGCTGGTAATGGGCAATACTCTGTCTTTTCCTTCTTAAATACTTTAGGTGGCAAGAATCCACCTCCCCGCTCTTTCTTTCATTCACACATAAGAACTCATACCAGTAATTGTCAACTGAAGGTCTGTAAATAAATTCGTAAGGCAGATAATTTAGTGAAAAGAGTTTATTCTGAATAAGCTGGTCACTGGTAGCAGGAGCTAAGAGGCACAGCCCAGCTTTGCTACTTGTGCTAGGAGCATGGATGGGGGTGTGTGGCAGATGGGGCACTCAGGTCACATCCAGGGTCCAAAGAGAATGAGCTTATCCCAGGAAGGCTGGCTGTCAGGAGCACTTTTGTGAATGTCTTTAGTAGATAAAATGATTGCGTCTATTTTTGGTCAGACAAAGAAATTTCAATGTCTGGTGCTTGCTTCTGAGGCAAGCATCATCACTTTCATTGGTGGTGCAAGCACTAAGGGCAGCACAGCCTGGGTCTGTGCATCTTCTTCCTGCTGGGCATTCTGGAATAAATTGCTGTGCATATACTACCTTAACTATAATGATTAGATAGCATATTGCTGTGTGACTCATGTTGTTCATTGCTGTTGCCATGGCTGTTACAGCTACCTTGTGAAATGTTTATGTGAATATCTTGTTAATGGAATTGAAGTGATGGTGTTAAGTGTTTGGGATCTTTGTTTGCACCGCGAGCTGTTTAAAGGCAGTGTTTTTAAAAAATGCTGTCTTTTGAAATTGTTCTGGTTCGTGGGAGATGTTGCTTAATACTTAGCTGTTGCTCTTCTTACCATGAAGCAGGAACAAATTTGTTTAGCTGTAGGCACTGCCTCTGCACACAGCCATTATTTTCTTATTCAGTCAAAAGAATATAACGTAAATCCTGATTGTCATCCTCCTTTTTTTGTTGTTGTGTTGTTTAGTTGTTGTTTTGGTTTTGGCTTTGGATTTGGCTTTTTTACTTCTTGGGGGGGGGGGTTCTTTTTGATTATTGTAAATGATGAAATAGCCATTGTCCTTTCAATAATGACACCGTGAGAAACATATCTCTTTTAACAGCAGCTGCATTTTATTTATCAGTATCTGCTTATTTTAAATCTACTAGTGCATGTATAGCTGCATCTGCATAACACAATCAATTTAGTAGAAGAAAACTTAATGCTTTCAAACATGTTGGGCTTTTACTCAAGAATAGTATAATTACATCTTCTTCCTGTACTATGCCTTTAAAACCAGATCAACTTCCACTTATTGATGCAGCATTTTCATGGTGATGAAGGTTGTTTACCAGGAAGTAATAGCACTCATCAGGCAGGGGCTTTTTGTTTTTACTCAGGTAACAAGTTTAAGAGACCTCTTCAGCTTGATTAAAAGATAAGTAATTTTTGAATCATTAAAATTGCTTCTTCTTTCCATTTCCAGTTCCTTGGTTTTGGTGTTAATTTTGTTGCAGAATTTATTTGTAATTTACAATCAGCTTTTTTTTTTTAATATATGTCCTTGTGCTCTGTGTTATGTTCTCAAATCTGTTATGTGTGTTTGTCTTCATTTGTCTTTCATTCAAATGCTAACAGCCAGATGGAAAACTTCTAGCTGTGTTCAGAAATGACTTATAAGAAAGTGATCTTTTGATTTGCAAACTAATAGGTAGTTTTCAATTGCTGCTTCTCTTTGTAGAGTGCTCACTTGGCCATGATTGATACTCTTATGATGGCATACACTGTAGAGATGATCAGCGTTGACAAAGTCATTGCATGCACTCAGCAGTATTCATCCTTCTTCCAAGCTACAGATCTACCTTATGACATTGAAGATGCTGTCATGTACTGGATAAACAAGGTATGAGTACTGGAAGAGCAAGCTGTGATTTTTCTTTGTAGTCTATATGGTTCAGTTAGAGATGAGTGAGTAGGATATGTATGTATGTAGGTATATGAAGACTGTGTCTGATAGACTGTTCCTTCATCTGCTGTGTTTGGATCATAAAAAGCAAAGCTTCCAGGAACAAGTAATGACTCCAGATTGTATCTGAATTGATGTTTTCTGGTTTGGCTTCAGGGCTATAGTCTGAAAATTTTGTTTCTTCTTTTCAGTTGTTGGTGGTGGTGATTTATAGATCTTTTGGAAACTTATAATTTCTGCTTCTTTCTTAGAACAGACCACTGAATGAACTGTTTTGTGTCTAGGTAAATGAGCATTTGAAAGACATAATGGAACAGGAACAGAAACTAAAAGAGCATCATGGTGCAGAAACTGCAGGAGTTCAAAAGGTAGGAGTAAGACTTAAAATCCTTTAAAAAAGAATAAGCATTTCATCTGTCAACAAAAACTACTTGCATGCAGTATGTACAGGTAAATATACATTTGCAGACATTGAACTTTTGACTGCATGTGAAATTAAGCAAAGTTTTAGTATTCAGTCATTTTGCTATTAGTTTTATTGTTTCCATGAATATACCCATTTAAATGTAACACAAGTCAAGTTGCACTTTTTATTCCCAGTTATTCTTTTTGACAAATAAATATATGATAGCAGGGAAACATCTTTTATGTTAGTCCTAAGGAATGTATTAAAGTTATTTAATACTTTCAAATTAATTAAAACTGTAGTCAGATCTTTTATTAAAAAAACACCATTACATTTTTATTCATAATTTTTAATGTCTTTTTCTCGTGAAGTGCATGTATCTCAAAAGAAAATTCTGTGTGTGGCATCATGGGAAGCATTGCTATGGCTGTGATCCAAAATACTGGTTGATTACAGGTTTTATATATATGATAAAACCAGATTACATTGGATTCTCTTTCCTAACAGGATGTTCTTTCCTTTTGTTTGTGGAACTTGGTTAATTAAAAAGCATTATACCCATCAAAACACGGAAGGATATAATACAGTTCCAGAGTGTGTTAAAATGCTTGCTTTAGAATGAGATCATTTATCCTGTTGTGATATAATTAGTATTGGGGAATTGGTAATCAATTTGAACACCCTTTGGTATGAACTCTACTCTTGAATGCAGAACAAATTTCCTAGCTACTGCAAAGCTGTAATCCTAGTTCTGTTTTCATGTAAGCAGCTACCTCCTTTTGAATATTACTCTGAAGGAGTTGTGGCTTACCTGGCTAGATTAGAAGCTCAGCTTCAAAAAGTATAGATGCAAGGAATGTTTTTCAGTTGTGGCTTCTTTTTAAATATAAGGAATAATTGAAGGCTAATTGGTATGTACATGACTCAGCAAAAGAAAATGGTGTTTTTCCCAATATTAGTGTGACCCTACTGCATATATCTTGATATGGAAAATTTAACCTGTATTCAACAGTGATAATAGCATAGAAATCTGGAGAATAAGATATCATTGACCAGTTAATTTCTCAAATTTAAATATAACAAAGTTAATGGGGGGTAGAGAGATAACCTATGGTCCTCTGTTCTCTAGTGATTTTTCTTTTTCCTGAAAGTAATAGTAGGAAGTTTTGTGTGGTTTGTAGGTCACTTTGAAATAGGAGAATGGTTTTTAAAATAGAATGCATGGGAGTCTTAATTTGGTAAACAAATATATATCAAAGGGAAAATTTAGAGCAATGCCATAAAATTATCTGTATTTGTAAACATTCAGTAATCATAGAATCATAGAATCATTAGGGTTGGGAAGGACCTTAAGATCATCTAGTTCCAACCCCCCTGCCATAAGCAGGGGCACCCCACACTAAACCATGCCTCCCATTATGTTCCCTTATAGTTTGCATTTTATATTAGGAATAGCAAGATAAAATTTCCAGTTTCTAAACTTTATAAATTTTAGTTTAGATATTTATTGTCAGCATTCTTGAAACAGCTCTTGAGACTTGTGTACTCTGTACCTCTGATTCCGTAAATGGAGACAGTGGAATAAAAAATTCACATAAAAATGGTATATGCATTTGTAGTGATTTTGTATGAATTGTGAAGCTGTAACACAATCAGAGTAATAGTTTGTTGGTCGATGTACAAATGCATTTATGGCTCCTGTCAAGCATCTCCTAGTATTTATTCGCAGATACCCAGGTGTTTTCCCCTAATTATCTGTCTTCATAATGCATCAGTCCATGCATTCTTATTTCTATAGCTCAGAATCAATGTTATGTCCAGTTACTTTATGGAATTTACGCTACCTTTTATATGTCAGCAGAGCTGTGAAATATTTATAGCGAAATTCCCATGCCAGGTTTTGGTATTGCTGAAATATATCTATATTATAGTGTGATTTCCTTGCTTTTTCTTTTTCTCCCCTCATTTCATGCTGTGCCTGGGTTAGTTATTAGTATCAGCAGATACTAATCAGGGGGATTTGTATTCTGCCTTTGTATTAACTGAAGTAGTAATATTGCATGGTTTTCCATTTTTATGGATAAATTAAATTATACTTCTATATATTAAGTATAGCATTTCTGTGCTTGTATTTCAGTTGTAGCTTAATTCTCAGTATCTGGATTCAATTGTTTTATTTTCTTTCTTTGGTATTTTCAAACTCCTAACTGCTGTTTCTATTTTTGTTTTAAAACTTGGCATGAAGGGGAACTGGAATGTTTCTTTATTCATCTTTTCTATGTTCCACCATCCTTCCACCAGGCTGGGGCTCTCATTTGTAATTTAGGTTCGTTGTTACCAACACAGCAGTTCAAAAAGTGATTATTCCATTCTAAAATTAAAGAAACTTTGCAGTCTTCCTTCTGCTCTAGCCAAACAAACACCTTCGGATATTTAAGTTTCAGAATTTCTAGGGTGTGGTCAGGTTTTGAACCTGAACTAAATTTAATGTCTCTTATGCTGATTTACAGACACGGCCAAACAAACATGGGGAGAATGGTCATTCTAGTCATTAGGGAAAGCTTTTCTTTAGTTTTAGTTTTAGTTTCTGGCCAAGAAGCAACAAAGTTCCATACCTAAAAGCTGACCAAAAGTTAATATGTGGACTTTTAAATTATGTTATGATTTCCTACTGGCATAAATTCATCACTTTATCAGTTGTGAAAAATAATTTCAGCAGAATCCTCAAGCCTGCCAAATTAATGCTTTACTATCTTTTTGCAATAAGTAGTAAATCTCTACATTTCTAAAAATTGTAAACATTATTTACATGGACTAATAGATGACAGAACTGATAAGATACACCTGTTTTCTATTTCTGGATAGATAAAACCAGTATTAATGGATTATGAGATGTTCTTTTGTTTTCTTTCACTTTCTTCTGCCACTAGCTTTCTGTAGAAGATAAGAGAGGAAGGAGTATGTATGATTTTTAGTTCCAGGTAGTCCTCTGTGGATCTTGATCAGCCGGTGATTTGCGATAACCTCATCTTTCTCTGGTAGTGTCTTTGCATCTTCTTTCAGAATTAGGATTTCAAGTTTTGTAGTGAATAGATTTTGGTTTTCGGGCTTCCCTTGAGTAATATGCAGTGAATGTATGGTTGCACTGGTTAAACTACTAATTCTTAATGTAGTTGAAGCTTTCTCAAAAGCTTTTCCATCTGCTTTTGTGATTTAGACTGAATCAGTTTTAAAAGATTTAAACCAAATCTATGCAAATCTTGTGAGAGAAACAAATGTAAGAGTATTCATCCAAAGACATGGATTTCTTAAATGTGGGTTGTTGGGTCTTTTTAATAGTTTAAACAGTGCAACTTCTGGTGTGAATGTAAAACACTAACTCCATAGTTCTACTTCCAATTCAATGTGTCATAAATCCACGCTGCTAGCAAAAGCTAACCTGTCAAAAAGAAAAGTTTGCAGCAGGATCAGCTTGATCCAATTAATGCAACTAATGCGCAGCTGCATGAGCACAAATGATGGTGCAAGGAAGACAGCATAAACAAGTGTTTAATGAAGGGCAGGACTACCACTTTTTGGCATCATAGAATGAGTTTATACTGAGCTAAATTTATAATAGTCATGCTTAAAACTTTTTATTAGGGGGATTAAACAATCCTATAAAACTGTAAGCCCTCAACCTGAGGTCCTGTTTATTCTTTTGTGGGTTGTTTTTGTTGTTGGGTTTTTTTTGGGAGGTGGGGTGGTTGGTTTTTGGGGGGCTCTTTGTTTAGGTTTTTCAGGGTTTTTATTGCTTGGGTTTTTGTTTTTGTTTTTTTGAAAAGTCAGGATTCTTTGATCTGTTTATAATTTCTAATTTTTTAAAAAGTTCCAGGGAAAATGAGTTTTTTCTTGTTGACATAAAGTGCCGGTTTAGCAGCCATTGAATATCTATTATGTTGTCCAAAAGATTTCAACTTTCCTTTATCTCTTTCCAAGTGCATTGACAAAGTATGTATTTATAAATCTTACAGTATGTTTGAATTTAAACTTCATTATCTTCAGTTTTTCAGCCTCTTGAAGCATATTCGTAGTCATCTCCACCATAATTTCAGCCGAGTGGCAAGTAAAAATATATATTTAATTGCTAGTTTTGAATTCAGTTTGTACTGATACAGAGAGCTAGTCTTTGGAATTGAGAAAAATATGTGGGTTTTTTTTAAAGAGTAGTTCTTCAGCCTACCATTACATAGGTATTGACAGACCTTTTTAGTCCAGGTATGAAATACACTTCACCTTGATAAATCAAAGAATTCTTCTGTCAGGGAACAATAGGCAGCCCAGGTCTGATCTCACCCAATTTATCTAAAACCTTGCTTTATGGTATGCTTTAGAATTACTAATTACATTTGAGAGTGAAGACAGCTTGTTTTCAAATTCGTGTGCTTGTCCATACATTGATTATATTTCAGTAAGGTGACAAGAAACCGGTGAAAGATTAGCTAAATGTCTAGAGCCACACATGAGCATGCATTTTGTAGTTCATTCTAAGTGGCTTTGGGGTTTTCCACTGTAACAGTCCAGTTGAATGCAGGAGAATTATGTTTGAGAAGAGTCATGTTACTATGCACACATGCACACCCTTCTGTGTAAAATTGCTTTTTTATATAAAAGCTTGGTTCATTGCTACAGTTACTTTAAAGGGCTTATAGAAGCCCAGTATTTTGACAACTATATAAAACAATAAGCTTCCATAGCAGTTTTTTCCATACTAAAAAACTTTTTCACCATTTCCAGAAAGTATTTCTCTTAAGAAAAACCCAAAAAGAGCTGCTTTTCTACACGTTAGTAATTTTTTTTTCCCTACAATTAAATCAACAGTGTTGAAGTTTTCTATGGGTATTTATAATACTGTTACATGATGGTTTTTTCTTAATAGTAAAAGTATTACGCCAGAGTTACAGAAAAAATCACCAGCTTCATTGTGCTTAGGATTAAGCTTTTAGGTTAAACTTTATGTTTGCAATACTTTCATTTAAAATTTTTTTTAGGACATTTGAGTTTAGATTTTTATATATCCATTCTGATAATTTCTCTACCAGCAGCCAAAACCCCATCTGCATTTCAGGTCATTGCACATCATGCAGCTGATGCTAATGTGATTTGTCATTGCGAAAATGTAACTGCCTGCACCTCTTTTTGTTCTGAAAACTGTCATATGCTTTGTTAAAAAATATTATTGAATGTTATAAACAACTGTTTGGCTTGAAGTAACTAATGCAAACTTCACTGCGATTGGTTGTACTGTATACTACAGTGTGTTTACACCTTTTTTTCCATTGCTTTAGCTTCCTTGCTTTCCTGTATGTGCTGTTGGAGTTCATTTTGATACTTGTGATATCGTGACTTAAAGTCTCAAATGAATTCTTCAGTCAGATTGCATATGTAGGGTACAATTAGCTGGGTGAAAATATTAAGTAAAATGGCATTCATCTGACAATCTTACCTGTTCATGTGGGAAAATGATAATGTTCATCTATAAAGACTGCAGACATTTCTCCAGTGTTATTTCTGCTAATTAGATCAATACGCTGAGGCTACAGTGCACTAATGCTTACCGTTAAATTACAATTCACTGTTATATAAAACTGAGAATGTTAAAAAAAATTGCTTTGTAAAATTAATTTATGAAATCTGATAAAATGTTCCTTTTTTTTTTTTTTTGCTTTTTGCTTTTATTCTTTTTTCTACTGCTTCCTCTGAAGTCTCCTACCAAATGGTTTTGGAAACTGGTTCCTGTAAGTTTGCCCAACTGCTTCACTTTGATCAAATAGCTTATTTTGGGAATGGCTTTGTCCATGTCATGCTGGTCTAGTCATTCATTTCATTTGTCTCTACAAGATAATTTTATAAGAGATTGTTCTACAAAGGTGTGCATTATTCCGGAGCTTATTTTGCAAGGTAAATATAAGGTGTGACGCTGGATAAGGAATCACTTTTCAGGCAGTCAGGTTCTTCATGGGTTTGTATAAGGCAGTGCTACCTGTTATTATCTAATGTCAAATGATCAAGCTTTCAGTAGACATACTCTGTTTGATACTGACTCTGTTGTGAGACTTGCAGAAATAGTTTTTGACTGTTTATGCTACATGGAATCTGAAATTTTCTGATTTAACAATATGCAAGCATCACACCATTTCTCTAGAATTGCCTTGTTTATCATCTGATTCAAGACTACTCTTAATCTCTCCCAACACAAAGTAACCCAAAGCAGTTTACTTTTAGTGAGACTATACTGAAAGTGATAAAAAGTAACTGTTCAGGTCTGCAACAATAATAAAGTTTGTGTTCACTGTGCTGTGTCACCTTGGGTTACTTTCCTCCTACAGTTCACCCCTGAAAGCATTCAGACTGTTTAACAGGTTTGGCTGGGAGCTAAGTGGTCAGCTGTTTAGGTATATACAGAATTTCGTACTTCTGGTCTGAATTCCAAAGAACTAATATTGATCTATCTTTAAGGATACCAAATAACTGGTCTAGCAGTCTTTCAGGTATTTGTTGTCATAACTGGTAAAGCAGAAATTACTTGGTGTCTGGAAAATCAGTTTAAGAGTGCTGTCTTCAGCAGACTAATCAGTATTCCAATTCATAATTGCTATGTGGGCAATTTCTCTGTAGTGCTGTCTGTTACCGTTGTGACACACAAATACACTGCTCTTCACAGTGTAGTCCCTGAATTACTTTTTTTTTTTTGAGCTAAGGTAGCATAATTAAAAGGAGATAAGAAGGGAAACACCCCTCCCCCCACCCCACCCCCCCAAAAAAAAAAGGACTGTCTGATCACAAATTTAGGCTCATGTTTTTTATCTTGTTCCTACAAAATAAGGTGCTACTTCAAAGGAGTTTCAGAATATGTTTTTGTTCTGTTTTTGCCAAAAGTTAGTTTACTAATGATTCTCTTCCATTAAAATGATGCCAAATAGAAGGTATTTCATCTGCTGAAAAGCTAATTCCAGTTTGCTTGCCAGTTATACATAAACAGTTTGAAGTAGTGATGTTTATGTTACTTTGAGCTTGTTAGTTTAGTAGATATACAGTTGAAATGCAAGTGCTACTGATAATACAGTAGGAAGACAGTGGCTCAGGCTACTCTTAACAGTTCAGCCAGGCTTCTGATCTCTTCCTTTTACGTAGAGCAAGTGTTTCATAGTGAGGTATTCCTGAGCATACAGGCAGCTGAAAACTTACTCTGAAAAGTAAATTTAGAGCATGTTATCTACTATATGGTAAGTGGATAAGAGCATTCATTATTAGTGATTAACTCGGAATACGCACGAGCACTTATGACAGAGTAGCTGGTGTGCTGTTGGTTCATCTTTAACTGACCTTGCTCATATCCAAGTGTCTCAACTATACCTAAACTTGTTTTAAGTGGAATAAGCTCAAAGATGTTAAATCAGGGTGGTTTAGGATCTCAGAAACAAGATGTCTGTGTTAGCATTTATATTTCAATTAGCACTAGAGCTTTATAATAAATGTAGAGATTCATCTTTTGCATTATTGCATCCATATTTATTAGCAAACATTACAACCGATGAGAAGAGTTTCTTCAAAAAGAAGTTTATTTAAAATGCAGTGCAATTACCAGTGTCTCTTATTTTTCAGTATAACTACTTTTATCTTTCAACCAAATTGTAACATGATGCCTGTTACACCCTAAGGAACATAGCACGTCGGGTTATATAAGTTTATTTTTCTTGAAGTAACGTGCCTGGCATACTCTGTACAATGAATTAAACTCTCTTTCTAGGTCTTTAGACCATATCACTTTAATGGTATGACACAGTTTTCCACATCTGCAGGCACTGTTCATAAGGCCAGTGAAAGCATCGTTAAAGTGGCAGTAGACTTTTTCACAGGATTTACTGTGCAAGACCACTGTGTTATCCATTTCTAATATTTTTGAATACTCCAATAAAAAAAAAGCTATTCAAAATAGGGCTTGTTGGACCATGGTTTGAGTCCATCTGTATTTTTTATGATGTAATATTTTCTAGACTTAATTTTAGTCATTTTGAGGAGGAAGTACTTGGATGTATTAGGTTGGTACTTGAAACTTACAGCAGGGCATTGGATTGGCATAGGGTGAAAAAGAACAAACTTTCACTGCAAGGATAATTGGTCTCTTTCATTAGAAATAGTAGGGAGTATTACTAATGTGGAGAAAGGAATATTAATAATGCATGAAACATTAACATTAACATGATTTTGTTTGGTGTTAGTGAATATTTCCCATAGCATGCAAAAATGGCATTTCCATATTTATACAGTATACTTGACACACAAGCACCAGGACGTGACAAGTATGAAATAAACACTAACTCTCAGGGTTGGGCTTTTTCTTTATTTTTTTAATTGGGTAAAGTATAAGTTCTGTGGGCCAAATACAAGCCCTTTGTTTTTCTAGAACTGGTGTGTCTGCTGCTGCCAGGCTAGACTTGTACTTCTTGGGCCAGTTAGAGGACACTGACATGCACTAGAGATAACCACATGTGGTTCTTGACAGAAATCCAGTGACGGTATAGCCTTCAGGGTTAGTCTGCGGTTCCATGGACTTTTCACCAGCAAAGTTAGCTTAAACAGTTCTCACCTATAAAACGTCCAGCCCTGCTCGCTCATTCAGAGCTGAAACAAAGAAGAGAGATGTTGTAGCTGCCTCAATCTTCTTGCCAGGCAGCCCCATCAGCAATTGCTCCAGCATAGCTAAAAGGTGGAGAGTAGAAAACAGGGACTGTCAGCTTCAGCTTTGCTGGGAAAAGTAACGTCCATGAAGATTTTTCAGAGTCCCTGCACAAAACCTTACAGTTTATTATGTATAGATGAATGAAAATAGTGAAAAATTAACTTAGAAATACTCCTGGCATCCTCTTGGCATCTGTGATATGAATGCAACAGTAATCCTTCAGTACTGTTTTAAAAATAAATCTTAGAAAATTATATTAACCAATTAAAATCTGTATCACTTTCTTCCACCTCCATTTGTTTTCCCAGGAAGAAGTGAAAAAGTAAGAGAGATGAATATCTTTTTTAAGTAAGCCTCCCTCTCCCCCCTCCAAAACAAGAAACCCTTGAAAAATATATTCACTGCAGATAAATGCTATCTTGGTATTCTGAACTAATGATCTCTTTATACACCAAGTTGTTTACAAAATGCTTTATAACTTTATAAAGTGATAAATGCTTTATCACTTTATAACGGGCCACTGTATGGTCATAACACTTGACCATTAATGCTTCGCTGTGTTTATGACTACTTATAGTGCAAATGCCAGTAATTAAAATGGAGTTGATCAAATGCAGATTTCCTAGTTTCTGAATTTGTCATATGAATGAGATTTGGGCAAGATTCTTAGGTGTGTTAAGTTCACAGAGTCACCTGACTTGCCAGTAAACTGAAGTTACACCAACTAAGGATTTGTCTCACTGTGTTTACACACAGATCATTTCTGATTGTATAACAATGAGTATTGAACGTTACATAAGGTTTAAAATACTATTTAATTCAGCGTGCTATAAAGAGATCATCAAAATTTGGTAGTTTTGAAGGAGAGGCTCAATATTAGCCTAGTGGGTTCCTTTCATTTTAGGTATTATTTCTGTCATTCACAAGGGAGCATAGCATGAATAGTTTAAAGGGTTTTAACACTGAGAATATTCAGTTATTCGAATACTGCTTTTCCACTAGCAGGGTATAAAACCGACAGTATAAATGTTTCTTCATATATTTCAGAGCCTTTGTCTCTCTGAATTTTTTCATTCTGTATTGTAGGCTCGTTACAGGAAGGAGCAGACATTGCTTAAACAGCTGCCCTGCATTCCATTGGTGGAGAATCTGCTGAAAGATGGCACAGATGGTTGTGCTCTAGCAGCTCTGATTCACTTCTACTGTCCAGATATCGTTAAACTAGAGGGTATGTCTAATGTGTCTCTATGCTTGTGAAATTATGTCCATGAAAGTTTAAATGTCTGTGTTTCATAATTATGTGAAAAAAGGTACTTAAATGTGATACACAAGAGGCAACATTTGAGTGTGGTTTTATTTAATACTGCCTTTGTACCCGTTTTTTTTTACATTTAAATAAAAGCAACTAAGGTGTCCTTCCATGTTGTGCTTATGTTATCACACAAATACAAACATGGCAGGTTATGCGATTATAGAATCTGACTGTGACAACATATTTGCCTTTGTGCCCTGAAACTTAGAACCACCTGGAAAACCTTTATTCTTGAAGCTGCGTAAGCTTTTTTGTGAATCTGAGAAGTTACAGATTTAAAACATGGAAAATGAGTTGGTCAAGCCCAGATAGTTGCTCTCCGTTTGGGGCTTTTAGTTCACCTAATAGTTAACTATATAATTTATGTAGTAAACAAAAACATGCAGTCTAGTATGTATTTGGTGTTGTGCTGTTCTATAACAACAGTTGTCTGTGATAATAAGCAGCTTCATCTTGTTCTTTTACTCAGTGGCTTGGTTAAAGACATATCTTGGCAACTGGGAGCCTCATGTAGTTATAAAACGTCTTGTCAGCTAACACCCATCATTTTCTTCCTGTGTTCTGTCCATAATGCCTTTGATGTCGTGGGAACACTTAGAAAAAAGCATCCTGAGAAATCCAGGAATACGAACAAGAGTATAAAGCTTGCTAAGGACTCAAGTTGGAATTCATATACACAACCACTTTATAGGAAGCTTCTAAGGCAGTAGGCGTTGAAGATGAAAGACGCCAAGATGCATGCATTCACCATTCTTCTTAGGCTTGTGAATTTTGAAAAATGTAACTTCCAATTTACATAAATGTTGTAGCCAAATACATACTGTTGTATGTGATTAGGCAAGAGTTAGAACTTGGATAATGTTGAATAGGGCTAACACCTAATTCCTTCTTACTGTTTTAGCATAGCTGAAAATATGGACAGTCCAAAAGATCTTGTATACCTTGCATGACCATATACATACTTACCAGCAGATTGCTCCAGCATCTGACTTTAAACAGACAAGGCATGTGTTGTCTTTGGAACTTTAGTGTTAATATTGTTGTTAGGTGTCCTGACAACGTCTTCCCTAAAGATATATAAATGTGCCTGTCATTGTCTCAGAAGTAGAGTACTTCAAAGGTACTCTGAAGTGACTAGCAGCTTTTCAAAAAGACTTTGACCATTTGCCCTGTATTTAAATAATGCAATTTTTGATGCATGTTAAATTTCACTGAGATTTGGTTCTGTGTTGGAGCTGAGGAAGGCAGCTAATGAAAATGCATGTGCAAAAATGCTTAAAAATGCATTAACAAAAAAGAAAAAGTATTAACCTAGAGTTCTTTGTAGTCTGAAATAGAGTGTTTCTTCTCATCAAGACTTTATTTAACTTTCAAATCTAGGTTTCCTTTAAGGAATACAGAATTAGAAAGGACTCCCTATGTCAGTGTGTCAAGAAATTGGCTAGTGTGTTAATTATATAATCACTTTCATAATTTATCATGTTTATAATGTTCTACTTTAAAATTGTCTAGCTCTTTAAAATCTGTACTTTTCATACCCAGTGTTGCAGAGCTCCATGTTTTTTGACATGGTTTTAAATCTTACTCTGGTTTCTTACCCAAATGTGCTTGTAGCCTGTCTACCTGCCTTTTTGTTCTTCCAGCAGTGCCCTTTGGCTTCAATAGCTTCTAATCTAATGTCTACCTTTATGATGTATTTTCTTTTTCTTGTTTTGCCCTGGCTACTGAACCAAGCCTTTTCAGTCTCCCCTTCTGAGGTGGATTTCCATTCTCATTATTATCCCCAGTAGTCTTTCTCTGCAACTAGTCCAGTTTCAGTTTATCTTCCTTGAATATAGGTGGTCATAATTGTACACAGAAATCCAGATTGGCATCTCAGTACTACTTTGTACAGTGCTTCTTTGTCACTTCTAGAAATAGATCTTCTGTTACATTTTAGCATCATGTTTGATGGTTTTCATAGTTGCATGATGCTGAAAGCTCATAAACATCTTTACATTGGTTAATGCACGGTATCTTCCTACTCTGTATTACTTGCCACCAATGAATCACATTAGAATTTGTTAGATAGGAATGCGTGACTTTACATTTAGCATTACTAAACCTAATCCCATTTGGGTAGTTTAGTCAAACTTTTTTTTTTCTCCTATTGATCATCATCTGTGGGGTTGGGATGATGGAATATGTCTGATATCCTCAGGATGGGAATCCTTATCCTGATAGCTTCAAAGTGGGTTCCTAGTCTGAAGAAACCTTTTATCCTAAACAGTTTAAAACTTAAGTGGAGTTCCGTCATACACTGTTGCTTTAGGAATAAAATCTGATGCGTGCTTTGGAATTACAGTAATTTTCTTCTGTTCTGTCCTTTTTTCAAGGACTGTCTTTTTTTCTAGGAAATTATAGTTACTGAATTTTCCAAGAAGCAGTTATGAAAAGAGAACAGGAGGAGGTTAGCTGGGCAAAAATAGTATTCAGATACTACTTCATAACTTCACTAGTCTGTTCACTGCTACCACTTCTGTGTCTTTAAATGGCACTTTAAAACAAAAGGTGATAATTCATGATCCTTGTATAATCTCATATCAAACATCTAAATACACAAAATCAAAAACTGGTTTTTTTTGAGGAAAGATTTGGGATTAACAGCACTAAATTGCATTCTTAGGTCTGTGTGTAAAGGCAGAACAAGGATGTATGGAGAACTTTGTGAAAAAGAGTATGCTTCCTACTGCTATTGCTGTATAGGAAAGGTAATTGATAAAAATCTTTATTGTGATCAAACGTGAGTTTTCATTATATGGGAATAGCAGAAGTTAGAGCATAACTCCCATTTTCACAAAAGGCAAAACAGGAAAAAAACCCACAACATCTCGTTAATAGAGGGTAAAAAAATTAATGCTTAGAAAAATGTCTAAAAATATAATACTGCAAAGATAAAATATAGTCATCATTTCTTAAGTTTCTGAAATAGAAAAATAAAAGCCATGGGGGCAAGAGGTCTGAATTTATCCAGAAAATGCTCAAGAATCCAGGAAAGCAAAAAGCACTTTTTGCGAATCTGTACCTATATCTAATCTTTGCTTCTGTTCTTCCTTTTTAGATATTTGTTTGAAAGAGACAATGTCTTTGGCTGACAGTCTGTATAATCTACAGTTGATTCAAGAATTTTGCCAGGAATACCTTAACCAGTGCTGCCATTTCAGTCTTGAGGATATGCTCTATGCAGCTTCTTCAATAAAGGTAAAAAGCTCTCAATAAATAGATAAGTACAAGCAGCGTCCACAGGACTGGTTTGCTAGTGATATATTTAATCTTTTTTGGTCTTCTGCTATATGAAAAAGTGTGGCATTGCATGCAACATGCAAATTCCAGCAGCAAGTAAAACCTGCAGTTTTGTTTGGCAGTTACATTGTTCCAGTAGTTCTGAAATATTTTTTAAAAGCACTTGTGACAGTATTTATAAAACTTTTGATTTCTGCAAAACTATTTCACATTTTGTCTCTTATAATTTCATTTTTAGGTAAAGAATGTAACCTGTGGTATATCTGTTAACATGTAATAGTGATGTGCATTAGTTTAAATTTATTAAAGCTTTAACAAAAGGACAGAATATTTAAGAGTTGTTTATGGAATTATTACTCACCCTTCTTACTCATTTCTGTGTACACAATAACTTTATGATTTTAAACCTTAAGGCTTCTTTTTCACTTTTCTGAAAATGTAAACTTCTGAGTTAATTTCATTATACTATCTAATGGTTGTATGCCTGGAACACAGCAGGAACACAATCCCAAGAATCATAGAATCATAGAATCGTTAGGGTTAGAAAGGACCTTAAGATCATCTAGTTCCAGCCCCCCTGCCATAAACAGGGGGGTTGGAACTAGACCTAAACACACTAAACCATGCCACCCAAGGCTTTGTCCAACCT
>JBCJKH010043546.1:0-45837 GCA_039877255.1 Loriculus beryllinus
TCCTGCTGTTTGAGAATTTCCTCCTACAGAGAAATCATAGCCCTGTTCCTCACATCTTAAGTCATTGCACTGTCCCAGGCTACCTTATATTCCAAGAAATATATGCAACCACATATCCTCCTATGTTTTTGAAGGCAAAAATCAACATACTGTTCTCCTGCTGTTTGAGAATTTCCTCCTACAGAGAAATCATAGCCCTGTTCCTCACATCTTAAGTCATTGCACTGTCCCAATATACCTCTGTCAAAGCAGTTGTCCATTAAGATTTTACCTATGACCTCCTCCTTTATCCATCAGAGATGTGCAACAGCCAAAATTATCAACTGACTGCACTTTCGCTGAAGAAGATAGCGGTACAACAGTATGATGGTAAGACAACCATAATTTGAACTGAAATTCATAAATAGTGGTTCCCCAAAATCATCATATATTTGAACCAGAGAGTGTCAAAAAAAGAATGCTGTGTGGAGATACTGTTACAGTCGTACTAACCTTCTGCTTCTTTCTATAAGGCTTTCAGGGGCCTTTCCATGAGGAGTTCATGAAAAGGAATATTTGCTTCCTTTTTGTGTGGGCTATCATGTGCAGGAGAGAGATGTGTGCATTTCATGGTTATTTTAATTCCCTATATTTGGTTTGTGTGGCAAGGTTTAGGTGGGGGGAGAGAGGGGTGCTACAGGGGTGGCATCTGTGAGAAGCTACTAGACGCTTCCCCCATGCACAATAAAGCCAATGCCTGCCAGCTCCAAGACAGACCCACTGCTGCACCCATCAGTGATGGTGGTGGCACTTCTGGGAAATTAGAAAATAAATACTTCAAAGGAAGCCATTTCCAGGCTGGGAATAAATACTGATATTCACTTGCAAAATTTAGGTGTTTTCTTTATGGTTTGGTTTTTTGTGTTTTTTTTCCTCTGAGCAAATACTTGAAAAATTTTGTGCTAAAAATGAAAAATAGAAATCAGCAACATAAAACTCATTAATAAAATGGTGAGAGTAAACCAGTCTGCATGAGGAATACAAAAGAACAAATATTTGGTCCTGAATATATTTCTGTTCAAAGCATCCAGGAAGATTTTATAAAGAGCCAGGTTAAAGAGACTGTACAAATTATTAGCATATTTTCTAAGTAGAATATGAACTGTTAAGGAATTGCTCATAATATTTCCAGTTATGCATTCCAAAGATACAAATAAAAATTCTTCTGCATATCGCTCATTTCATTATGAATGCTTCCTGTTAAAGGCAGAGTTAATTTTGGCCTTTTATGGACAGTTAAAAGCTGCACCTGCTTTATTCTGTTTCCTGTAAAAGCACATTATCTTTTTTTTTTTCCTCTCTAGTGTTTAACAGCCCGTTTGTGCCTTTACAGACACAGCCTGAATGACAACTAAAAAGTCAAGCCCCTGTTCCATATCTTGGTTTGTTTTCTTGGTATTTGTCAAGATACAGTAGTATATTTATGTCTATTAATAGAAAAAAGGGAAATAGTCCGAAGTAGTGATTCTCAACAAAATGCAGTTCATCTGAAAAAGTACTCACATTTTCACTAATCACTAGTCCCAGTTTTTTGCTCATTTATGTCAGCTATGCCATTCAAGTAGCTTTTCTGAAGCTCTTGCTTCAGTCCCTGGTACATTATTCCTATGTAACACTCCTAACCAAGGCTCAATCAAAATACAGTTCAGCACATTAGATGAGGAGAGAGAGAAGACTGAGACCAACAAAGTCAAGATTTTGGGGGTTTACATTAAATTAATTTCATTTTTGTACTCAAATTACTGCATCAAAGAAGTATGCTTTTACCACAATAATCAAGTGCATTCTTTATAAGAAAAAAGAAACATTACAATATTTCCTAAAGAACTTTAATCTTGGGTAATGATATCAATAATGATACACTTTGACTTAGGGTTGTACTGAGAATGACACTAAATGCATAAATTGTCAGACTTACTCTTTAGTCCACAAAGTAATGTGAGAGGCAGCAAAGTCTGAAGGATACTCTCGTTAAGCCAGTGAGTTCTGAATGTTGCTCTTTGTCCTCCACTGCAGTTCAGACCTCTGGCATACCTCGGGCAAAACTGCTCTGCTGCACAAACTAATCCCTTCCATTGCCTCTTCGGTTGCTCAGTGTTTGTGGAAGGCCATAACGCCCTTTCACACTTCTTTCATTAGCTTTTAATTTCAGCAGTCTGTTACCTTTTCCCTTTTGACGTTTACAGCTCTCAGGCATTTACATATGGTGGGCCAGACTATGAACACCATTAACCGAGTAAGAATACCTTTAAAAACAGCAAGAATTTAGTCACAAGGGAATATGCACAATTTGGGTGCAGTGCTTTTCTGGAAAGATTTCCCACCTTCTACCATCTATGCCTAAAAACACCACCATGTGGGCATTTTTTTTTTTTGTTGTTGTTTAATCAGTTCATGATACAATAGAATATCTGTTTGCATTTGTAGTCCTGTACCAGGCTGCAACGCATAAGATACCTAAATGTCCTGGGTTCAGCAGTAGCAGTCATTTTTCTCTTTCTTAGTAGCTGGTCAAGCACTGTGTTTTCTATAGAGAAACAGGATATATTCAAATTTTGAAGCAGTTTAAGCAGGTTGAGGTAGAACTTGGTGAGTCTGTGTCAGTTTTAAACAGGTTATGAAACATAACTGGGTTATGAAACATAACTGTGTTATGAAACATAACTATGACCAACCTGGTCATGTGTATATCCCCTCAGCAAGTGTGGGCACAATTCATTTGAACTAACAGGCCAAAGACCAAGAAATTTCTCCGTTCTTCACATAATATATGAATGATCAGTCTACCAAAATTCAAGCTATAGTAATTTACAGAAAAAGGAGCTGTACAAGAGGCCTTTCAGGAGTGAAGGATTCGTCGGTTGGAGAAGAAAGGGAAGTATGGAGTCATGACTCCCAGGAATAAGACAGGAAAATGTGTGAGGCTGGAAGCATTAGTTTCCATCCTGCTGGTTCTGTGGCTGCAGTGAATAACAGGAGCATAAGTAATTCTCAGAAAATCTGATGTTTCAGGCCTCAAACCCCTGGGTTTTTTTCCAGCAGAGAAAAAGCATATAATCTAACTTTCCTTACTCCTGAACATTGTTAAGTGTCTATAACATTATAATAGAAAGCTATTTGAGTTGTTGTCTATAAAAGCAAGTGAGGTGAACCTGAATATGGTCAGCCAGTGTTTATGGGGCTATATTGTTTTAAACAACTTTTGCAAAATGTGTTATTGCCAGCATTTCAAACATGTCTCAGTCTCAGTGTAGAAGAGGCTTTCCTGTATTAATTCAAAGTACTCTGAAGCCCAGACACAACACAACACTCAGCAGCTCATAAATTTGTCAATGGATGAATTTAGCTGTAGAAAAATAGGCTGCATGAATTATAGGTGTGGCAGGGAGCACCACCTATATTCTTCAAGTTGATTTGACCCTTTCTGGTTAGTTATAACTTGTTATAACTCTGCCAAATTCCAACTTCCAGTTCAGAACTTTTTCTAATTTTAGCTAGAAACCTTTCAGGCAGTTATCTGCTATTTGAGCTATTTGGGGAATTTTCAGTCAAAACAGCTCAGCAATTTCTGAGGGCAACTAAGGAGAAAGAAGAAAAAGCTTTTCATATCCAGGGTACTAAATTCCTTCGCTCTTTAAGATCATGGAGGGGTCTTATGCTTTGGGGCAGGATGTCCCATTCCTAAATCCACCATACCTTGAAAAACAACAGACATTTAAGAAGGCACGATTTGTACAAGAAACCGTAGTAGATATCTGCCGATTGGCAAATGTTTCTTAAAGTCTTTGCCTACACTGAACATGCAGTAGCCCTGAGCTCAGCAAATCTTAGCCTTTTAAGAGGGGTCCCCAGCTCCTATGGAGAGTATCAAAGCTGCTGGGCATTGTAGGGTCCAGTAGCTTCCTGGGCCCAGGAGCTGAGAGCGCCAGGGCTCCTCATGGCAGTGCTCAGGGTAACAATCTGAAGGCAGAGATGAGTCTGGGGTGCAACCTGGTGGACAGGCTAGGACACAGGAGGAAGAAAGTTTTGGCTCAGCTAGTTATTTCTTTGCAAAACATGGAAATTAATCAAAAATTATTGAATCTAAATACATTTTGGCTCTCAATATATAGCTGAAAAATTCATGTCTTCAATGCTACTGCACAAATACAATGATAGCCTACTGCTTTAATCAGTCATTCCTTATTAATTTGAGTGGTAGAGGTCTATGTAGTAAAGGTCTATGCAATCCAAAGCCTTTATCCTGATAGTAACCAATGGAAGTCTCAGCATGATGCCACACAATGAGGTTCAACTGTTCAATTGGATGTTTCAATGTCCACTTTCAAATACCTGGTGTTAGTGTAGCAGGGTAAGAGGCAATCATTTTGGCTAGTCCTGGATTCTTTCCAAGCCAACTGCTCATCCTGCCCACCTTTAGATTCAAATAAGGCTTTTGTCTATGCTACTAATAGACTTCATCAGTGCATAATTTTTCCACATCATTTTGTCTCATAAAAAATACCATCCTGTCAAAGTTGTACTGTGAATTTTAATAATACCTGAGGTGTGGCAACCATGGAAATAGCTGGAAATGTGACTCTGAAAATGAATGACCAAAGGAAGAAGTAAAACCATGGCAAAATTCTGAGGTATATGATCCAGAGGCAGCAACAGCAATGAACTTAATGAAAAAAAAATAAAATATTGAAATCAAATATTTAATGGATTCTTTAGAAATTACCAGAAAATAAAAAAGCAGATGAATCTGTGCCTGTTTTGATATCTCAAAATGCAGTTAACATTAGTTTTAAACTGGTCTATCTCTCTATTATTATTATGTCTATGTGGAGCTGTAATCCACAAAGATTCGAGAGTATTTTGAAGTGAAGCAGCTCGCTTTCACCTGAAATATTGACATTTTTGACGCAAAACTTCTCCCAAATATAGTTTCCACAACAGAGAAATTCTTTAATTAAATGAAGAGAAGGATTATTTTCACCAATTGAAAACATCTAACTAATTTAAAATGGAAGAATGTTTCCTGACTGCGGGCAATGCAGATGACTAAAATTAGATGACTAAACCCCCTCTCTTATGTGTCACTTGGTGTTGAGAAAAGTAAAATATTCTTAGGATAGAATATTGTCATTATTCTTTTGCAGGAACATAATCATAGAGGGAATCTCATATTTTGTAACTGAAAATTACAAACAAACCAGTTATATGCATTGTATAGCAATGGAAAACTGTAAATAAGGAAGAGTTGCTCATCAACTGGTACAGTCAGATCTGTTTTTCCATTAAGGTATATTGCAAAGGGTGATACTCTTTTCTTTGTTGCATTGCCTGACTGCTAAATGATGATTTTATTAGTAACTCTCTCTTGTCTTAGGATTTTTGCTCTATTCTGTTCAAAGCAGTTCACCAGTTGCAATGACTAAAATGTCTGTTTTCTGTGTAGCGTGGTTATATCCAAACTGCTCATGTAGCTCTCAATTAGTTTTTTATGTTAGCTCAAAATTTTACTTCTCATTATAAAACTAATGAGTAGAAAAAGTCACAAGAACAAACGCGGGAATTCTCAGAATCACAGAATCACAGAAATCTTAGTGTTGGAAGGGACCTCTGGAAATCATCTAGTCCAACTCCACTGCCAAGCAGAGTCACCTACAGCAGGTTACACAGGAGCATGTCAGTTTTTTGGCTAGGGAAAATGAAAGGAACAAAGTGTTTAATGGACAAGAGAAGAAAAAAGATCCTAATGTTCAGAGCTCTTGATAAGTACCACACAGTTTTGTGATACTAAACAAAACCAAATCAGTAGTCTGAATGAAAATTTTAAATAAGAAAAGAAACATTGTCCTAAAAGCTCAACGTATCAACAGCATATGTGGTGAAGAGCTATGTTAGATTCCTATATTCTGAATGTCCCATTGAGTACAAATGAAGTGAAACACTTGTATGAAGCATCTGAGAGTCCCCCATTTTAGTACCCATTAATAAAATTCTCCCACAGAGCCCTGTTCATAAAGAGAAAATCAAATCAGGACATATGCTTGCACACATGTTTACATTCATGCCTGTGAATTGGTCACAAAAATAGGATATACACTCATGTATATATAAACGTGTGAATTATGTATGAATTGCAGGCATTAATTATATTTTTGGTTGGATGCTTTTATGCATGTGATAGCAAAAACATTCCTTAAGGCTATACTGCCATGTTAGTAGGCACTGTGTCAAGACCAAACAAAGAGCCAGTTTAGTGGTTCTGGTCTGTAAGCCAGAGTGCATAGAAGCTTCCTCATTTTCCTCCACAGGTGAATTCTGTGGATCTACCCTCCTTCTGCGTTCTGCAGCTCCTTTTTAGCTACACTATTGAGAACTCAAGCTCTTAAATAATTGCCATTTTACCCTAGGATATCATGGAAACCAGGCAGTGAGCTGCACCACAGAAAAAATACACTGCTGTGTTTTAGAAAATCAGTATTATAACACAGCAACTACATCATGGGTTTTTTTCAATTCTTTCCAAATCTTACAGTGTTTACAAAACTGGCATCATAAATATGCCTGAAAATGTAAGGTTTAAAATGTGCTTCCTTAGTGCCTGTTAACTGTTAGAAGGATGCACAGACCGCTGTGGGAAGGGTTTTAAACACTTAGTGTCATAGAATCATAGAATAGTTAGGGTTGGAAAGGACCTTAGTTCTGACCCCCCTGCCATAAGCAGTGACACCTCACACTAAAGCATGTCACGCAAGGCTCTGTCCAACCTGGCCTTGAACACCACCAGGGATGTAGCATTCACAGCTTCCTTGGTCAACCCATTCCAGTGCCTCACCACCCTCACAGTAAAGAGCTTCCTCCTTATATCCAATCTAAACTTCCTCTGTTTAAGTTTTAACCCGCTACCCTTTGTCCTGTCACTACAGTCCCTAATGAAGAGTCCATCCCCAGCATCCCTATAGGCCCCTAAGGGCCTCTCAGTCTACTTTTATTCAGCAAATTAAGGTCCCTCTGTAGTTTCTGTAGTCTAGAAACTGTTTTAGCTTCATTCAGCCAACAACACTTTTAAGAATGTCTGTGAGCATGATCTGTTCAAGTAGCAAGGTAATGTCTTCAGACGTGCTCTTCTAGAGACTGCACTTGGAATAACAATTTGTTTCCATCCTATGTTTCACAGACTAATTACAATGACACTTTATATCCTAAAGGAGATTTTAAAGATAGTTCTGCAATGCTGACTACCATGTTTATGGAGTACTTAGCTTTCTGCTCTATATATCTGTATGCAATCATCATCTCTGCTCTTCCTGCGTGAGTGTAAAATCTTCTTTTCACTTTGTAATAAGGCAGAGCAGGAACTGGGCCTGTATGCAAGAACTTCTGGCTATAATGCATAAATAATTATTGCTCTCCATCTATTGTCAACAAATACCTACTACATTATTACTATGTGGAGCTGACTATTTTCATACAATATTTAACTGACCAAAGTTTAAGTAGGAAACTCAAAACTGCAAAGTAATTACTCTATCTGCCAGTCTAAGTGGTCACCTAGAAGTACTGTCAGAAATTCTTTTGCCAGTCCCTTTTTGTGCCAGGTTTGGACTAGCCTTTTCTCCGAAGCCTCTGTTATACATATTGTTGGGTATCTTCCCTGTTTAGGCAAAAGTATACAGAGAAGAGGCTGTTCAGTAGTTGCTGGTTTTTTCCAGCACGGCCACTTCCTTTTCCGCAGACACAAAGTAGCTCTGTTTGCAGTACAGCATTTCTGGTGGACCAAATAATTGCTCTAACAGACAGCTTTTGGCAGTAAGTGCATACCATTCCTAATGCCTGCTCTCCTTTCAAATATGTCATACATATAGATATGTATGTATTTAAATATTATTTCTATATGCAGACTAAGGTCTTGGGAGATTTATTTTAAATATCTAAATAAAACATATTTTAAAATGCAAACAGCTTGCTTTAAAATCTACATTTCAGAGATCTCCACAAAGCTAAGTACTTTAATTTCCATTTCAAAATCCAGTCCCTAAGCCATCATATTCTCCAAATTCAAGCTCTTTGTTTAATTTCTTTAAAGAAAGTCCACACAAATAACAGCTGAATCTAAGGCCTACTTTAGTAAAGTATTAAAGTGCTAGTATTCAGCAGAATATTTAAAGACATTACTAACTTTGTGAGGTTTAGAGCTAGCCAGGAGCTTATACCTCATGATTAAAGAAAAAGACTTTACTCTTTAATACGGCCAGTCCAGCTGGAGTAAAATAAATTGTAATTTATTATTGTCAATAATTGCCATTGGAATTGGAAATTGTTCATGATGGAGGACCTTTATCCTATGTAAATCTGTGAAGTACTGTAAGCATTGCTGCTCTAAAAATAGACATTATCGTAATTATGAATATCAATAATGCCAATTGTCATAAATATGCTATCAGAATATGTTCAGTAGAGACCACAAATGAGCATGTATGTGCTTTAAGTTTTAATAAATCAGCTCTGAAAATTTCCCCAACAGCACTTACCTTCATATATTCCAAGAGTAGATTTTTTCCTTCAGGGTTCAGAAATTTTAGGCTACCTTTTATCTTTCCTGTAATTAGGTTCCCCTTAGATCTGATACTGATTGAGATTGAAAGAACACAATTAACATTAAAAGGCTTTTCTTGAAATCTTCCTGCTGAGATCTGAAAGGAGGATGACAAACCACGTGCAACAAAAATTATTCTCATGCTGTTGAAAGTCCGATTTTACTGCTTGGTGAACTTCCATGCTGTTTAATGCACATTTTCTTGGTCTTCTGTAATCCCATTTCTCATCCCAAAATCAAAGGAGAATTGTGCATTACCAGTGCTAGCCACATACATCAAGAGACAATTTTTAATATTTAAATAGAAAAATGTTACATACCACTCTCAGTCTTTAATTATAGTCTTCCATATCAGGAGGGATGATTTTATTTTTTCTTTGATTCTAGCTTCACAGATTTAAAGTCAAGCTTATTTCTAGTTCAGCAACTGCTACTGCAAGACTAGCTGGCGTAACCCAGACCCTAGTCTGCATGTACTGAAGGAGGCAAAGCTGATAACCATGTTTTCCCAGATTAAGTGATCATAGGAAAGCAATGTTTTATTTGCATACATGAGAAAGACTTAGTTTGGCTTTATGATTTCATATAGAGCCATGTGAAAGCATGTGGTCATATTTTTTAAGGGCTGGCATTTGTTTTTGCATTATTAGGTAAGTTGTTGGACAGTAAAAAGAAGCCCAACCACAAAGGGGAAATTAAAGAAATCTGTTGAGAAAAGACAGCACTGCCTAGGAAAAGTTGCTGGAAGAATTTGTTTTCAATCTTACTCCAATAGAGTTCTGTTTAGCTTTTCAAGCGTGCTCTCCGTAGCTGTGTATGTTCCTGCTATCTGTTCAGAGATCAAATTACTGTTTGCATTTTGTTAGCACACGTCTTTATTTTTAATAGATGTTAGACCTATGTGAGTGAAATGGGAGTGGCAGAAACAGAACGGGTAAGAAAGGAAGCAGTACCTTAACTTGAGATTTCCTGAAATTTTAGTCTGTGAGTCAGGAATTGTCAAAAACATGAAATGCATGTTAACACTTCTATTTTGAGATCGTACTTATTATTTCCAAGTATAAATTAAAAATGAGGACCACAATAGAATTCTTATTGCAAAACTTCTGTTTTTCTTATACACTGTCTACTCCTTTCATATGTTGACTTCTTTACACTAAAGTGATTTTCTTGTTCATAGCAAAATGTTCCATCTTTATTGCAAAGTGTAGTCATCAAATTAGCTTATTTTAATTTTGTATACCTTGATGAAAAAAAAGAGATGGAAACCCAAAGTAAGTCTTTTGCAACTTTAAATGCACTTATCCTCTATTGCAGATATTATCATCAGTACTTAATGCTTGACAGTTCAGAGGTTCAGCATTAAAAGTTCAAAGGAACTGGGCAGAATAGTTAATAATTTTCAAAATATTTTGTTTCTAAAACAGTCAACCTTTCAGAAAAAGCTGAAAAAAAAATTAAATTACAGCATAAGGGTTGTTTGTAATTTTAGGGAGAAAATATTTTCTGCATTTTTAAACAAAAACCAAAACATCTCCGCAGATTTTATCTGGGCTTTTCTACTGTTTTAGATAAGCAATAGTGAAAAAAAAAAAAACCACTTCTAAAATAATGGTTATGTAATGCTTGTAGAGTTAAAAAGAAAGCCTACTATGTGCTAAATCTATCACGAGAAATGAGACAAATTTTTCTCATAAACTTCCGCCTCATCCCTATCCTTATTTTTCTGTTGACTCTCCTTCAATTAATAGCATAAATTATACTGCAACCCTTTGGAAGAAGTCATATTTTTAGCTTACTGATGAAGTTTCCAGAATGATTTGCAATCCTGAAACAATAATAAAGCATTGGATAATTCTTATTTTCTAAAATTTTGTTTGGAAATTTGATGGAAAAAATCCTTTCTGATACTTTGAAATTCTCAGTTTTAGACACTGACTGCTACTTTGTTCAAGTTTAGCTCTTTCAGCCATTGATATCACCAGGAAAAAATAAAAGGCAGATGATTGATTATGCTGTAAAGAGTAAAAGTAACCGAAGTGCCAGGGCTTTTTATGAACTCTACTTGAGTTTTGTGCTGTGTCTCAGTTCTCTGGATGTTTTTCTTACCACTGCCTCTGTAATTACTGGGAAGAAGTAACCATAGTACTGTTTATATACAAGTACTGGGTGCATCTGAACAAATGTAATGGGTTTTCTTTTCAAGGCTTTTTGTTTATGTTCTAGTTTTCATCCATCTATATTTTTAATCCTTGGACTGACTTTTAGCAAAATCAAAGGGTAAGAGTGAAATTTATTCAGCATTCAGGTCAAATCAGTTTTATTCGAGCTTGGCAGATTTTCACCTGAATTCATAAAACTCCAACTTCACCCCTAACCCACTTTTGACTCAATTCAGTTCTTAAAAGTTTGCAAAATATTCCTATACCAGAAAGGAACCTGAACCATTTTTAAAATTAAGACATAACTTTGGCTTTGGGCTATCCGCTAAAAGATACAACCCCCTTTACTGATGGGCTTCCTAATTTCTGATTCCAGTTCTAAACTGGAATCAGACTGTGATCAAATTTACAGGTCTTTGTGACTGAGGATATTAACCTTCAGTTTTAGAGTCTGACTCAAAATTGTAAAAGCACAGGTATTAGAGAGGCACATGTTAAGCAATATGCTCTGTCTTCTGCCAAAATGTTATTGTTTCTACACTATATTTTCCAGTACTTTACGGAACTTCTTTTTAAATGACTCAGATAATAAGCTTCCTGTTTTTCCCTTGGGAAGCAATTCCATAGTCTAATAGATTGCTGCAATTAAATGATGTTTTCCTTATAAGCAGTCTAAATTTGGTTTATTTCATCAAGTAGCACTGGTTACTTGCCCTGTGAACATACACACAAGTATATTACATACAAGGATAATTTTTAAATGCTGCCATTCCCTTGCATGCTTACCATGTTTTATGTCCACATGCCGAGAATATCACATGCTACAAATACTGAACAGAATAGCTGATATTCCCTACGTGTAAGGCTATCCTGCGTAATCCTACAATATTATGATACAAAAATTTAGCTTTATGTTTTCCCTTATGAAAGACAAAGGATGTAGTTCTGCATATAATTTTGAAACCAAACCAAACCAAACCAACCAACCAACCAACCAAACAGTAAGAGGTAATCTATTATGTTTTGAGTGAGGAAGTGGATCTGACCTACTACTTTTACAGCTTCGCATGGGACTACGTAGGGTGCAACTGCTTATCACACTTAATTCTCTGTGGGCTTTACTCTCCCTCAAATTAAGGACAGGCTATTCCTGGAACAGGGCTTTTCATCATACTAATGTTTATATGAATGGAATCCAGACGTCCTCCAGAAAATTACATCCAAGGGATTTAAGAAGCTACTGTCCTCAATTCTTCAGTGTCACTCTCCTGAGTAACTTGTTTCCCTTTCAGCAGCTGACCTTTTAATCAATTTCAGTGCATCCCTATTTAAAACATCGCTACCTGACAGCACAGCTGATTATACTCAGGTCAACAAGACAATTTAAAAATACCTAAATAAGACTTGCTGGAGGAAGATTTTATGCACACAAACAGTGGACTCCAAACAAAAAATCTTTCAACATTTAGGAGTAAGTAACATGTCTTATCAGTTATGCAACCTAGGATTAAATACAGAATGACTCAGGGGTTAGTGTTCTTGACTGTTAGCTTTCTTAACTATATCAGTACCTACAGTTCTCCCTCAAATTAACACAGGACTTTGCAGAGCAATAATGCAGTATATTCATAGGCCTTGTCTGACCATGTTCTGTGTTGTTTCTATGGTAGAGTTTTTTATCCTTCCAGCAACAAAACATGGGAACAGTGATGTTAAACTTTTGCTATGTCATAGTTGTACAAGGCGTAAACAAACAGAGCTGTATCACATCATGGCTGCTGGTCAACAGGGAACATAAAAACCCTTTTTCTGACAATTTCAGCTTAATGATGTCTGCAACTGCAAAGTTTTTGAAAAGCCTGTGTTCTAAAGCTCTCTTTTGACCCTGGCATAAAACAAAGCATGCACTTATGCAAAGGAAGGTGTGCCACAAGTGCGTATCCATTATCCATGAGAAATCCATGAAGCTATCCTGACTGCATGTACATTTATAAAGACAGAAGTTAGCTCATTAAAACACTATGCTAGAATCATTCATACGTATAGCTAAAAAACCTGGCAAGTATTGTCTCACATGGAAATCCAAGGTAGAAGAGTAAATGACTGAAGCAAGGAGAAAAAAACAGAGAAGGGTAAATATTTCTCATGGCATAACAACAAAATATTCAGTTACAGGCCTGAGCCATCGATTGGCCTGAGTTTTAAACAAACATCTCTGCCAGCTGAACACTGGCCAAGTGGCAAGTGGCAACCTCTCTGCAGCCTGATATATACCCAAATGAAAACGTTTTGGGTGCCAGATACGAGGAAGCCAGTGCTTTTAACACCACCACCCCATAATTTATAGTATCTTGGTTTGCACTACTGCAGTTAAGGGTCTGTTAATGTTTGTCTTCTGAATTCTAATTCTCAAGGATTTGTAATTTGGCAATTAACGTGCTCTCAGTATCAAAACCTCGGTACACACAATGGCTAGCCAAGAACAGTTTTTAGGTAATTTTTTAGGAAGAATGTTAGTTGGTTTCCAGAATATGAGAAAGGAAGGAAAGAAGGCAGGAAGCAATGCCTAGTTAAAATAGTTAAAGATTATAATTTCATGTGTGCTCAATGACTTGAAATGGGTTGTATTTCAAAACATGAATTACTGCTATGAGATGATATTATTTTTCTTGCTTTAAAACTCTTTTAAGGATGAAGCTTTTTGCAGAAACTCGCCTTTTAAGTGATTTTTGAATGGCAAATCTTTTCCAAAATGTCAGTCCCTCAAAATGCCCATAGATGCACATGGATGAAGAAGGTGCATTAGCAAATCCCACCACTGTAATTTTAAAAATGCAATTAGTAAGAACAAGGAAGGAAAACACATACTTAGAACTGGTTTCTAACAATTTACAGCCCATGCTATTAAAGCACTTTGAGATCTAAAATACATAGTTCCTCTGAGTCCTTTTATGGCTGGATTAAACAAAGGAGTTTTAGCATAGACAGCATCTGTTCAGCTACAATAAAATCATATTCTTCTTAGCAAAGCTACAGAACAAAGCCCAATGTCTATGGATACCCAGGAGTACCATGATGGCCTCTACAACCCACTTCAGGTCTTTGTGCCTCACTGCACTCCTAGAGATTATAGCCAGAAGGGATGCTGGGGAGGTTCTCTTCATTAGGGACTGTAGTGACAGGACAAGGGGTAACGGGTGACAAGGGGTAACCTCTCTTAAACAGGAGAGGTTTAGATTGGATATAAGGAAGAAATTCTTTACTGTTAGGGTGGTGAGGCATTGGAATGGGTTGCCCAAGGAAGTTGTGAGTGCTCCATCCCTGGCAGTGTTCAAGGCCAGGTTGGACAAAGCCTTCAGTGCCATGGTTTAGTGTGAGGTGTCCCTGATTATGGCATGGGGATTAGAACTGGATGATTTTAAGGTCCTTTCCAATCCTAACTATTCTATGATTCTATGATTCTGTAGAAACGCCTGAAAACAAAGGTATTTGGCAGCAAGAAGATCAGAAACTGATTCCCAGTTGGACTTGGCTTACATTGTTTTGTAGCTCCTCTCAGTAGCCTAATTTCATCTGAGGCTCAAAAAGGAAAGAAAAGCTTTTGATTCATTTTATCAATACACCATAAAAAGCATCAGAGATTTCCATACGGGTGTACATCAAAGGAGAAATAAATCTGAAAAAGATCAATAAATTTCATTCCATACTGTCAAGTTCTACTTATTTAAACTAAGTCATTAGGATTTATGCCCAAAACTGAGCCTTAAGTTTGGTGTTCATTAGTTGTTCCAAGATTTGCCTTTTAAGTCACAATACTTGGAGAGAGGAATGACTTTTTAATCCTTATCTGTGTGCCAGATTTAATAAACACATCTGTAACAGACTGCTAACAGAACCACATCAAATATTTGGGTGGAATCTATGCCCACTTAAATATACTCTGTCATTTTTCTAATAAAATTTAATTATAAAACCAACAAATTCACCTGATTTATGAAAATTTACATTGCATTTTAGGACCAAAACCAAATATAATTAATAACTATAAAAACAAGGGGGAGGAAACCACCACTGTTTTACTATACTTTCATTTGTTGACAGTGATTTTGGTTAATAGAAACATGTGGCCTGGGAAGAGGAGGTGGGATTGTTCTGGGGTTTGATTTTTGGTTTGGCCTTGATTTTTTTTTTCTTTCCTTTTGAGATCACAGATAGTGATGGGAGCAAAAGTTAACAATAACCAACAAGAGGTTTCACCAAGAACTCAAACCAACCCAAACTGAAACCTGTTTTGATTGGAAATAAGGGAAAGGAAGTGGGTGTTTAGATTCAGATCTAAATTAGGTTTAGTTGGTGGTTTGGGGTTTGGTTTCATGACAAATCAGGGCTAGGGTTCTTGTACAGACCCGATGATGATGAAATCTCTATACTTATATCATGTAACCTGAAATCTTGTAACCTGTTGTCTTGAGATTTTGGTCCCCAAGACTGGAAATCTTTTTATAGTTAGGGCTGTCTGACTGGCACAAAGGGCTTCTACGTTTCTTTTGGGATAGATTCTTGACATCTCTTCTCACTCACTGTTTTCCATGCTGCATACTGAAAACCTGACATTTGCAACTGGTAATTGAAATTTAACCATTTGGACACACGTGCAAAAGAAATACTTTTGGCATGTACTAGTATATAGCAGAATTCAAGGTCCCAAGAAGCACAAGGAAGGCAAGTAGCAGAGTACAGACCCTGCACACTTCAGAAAAGTAGATGTTGTATGGCATAAGAAACTGGTAGGTGGCATCATATGGGCAACAGCTCTGAAAGATTAAGGATGACTTCAAGGACAAGCTCCTCTTAGCACAAGAAAGCTCCACCCCTGGGAAGTAAGTAGGCATATCTGTAGACCAGCATGGATAAACTGGTAAAGCCTGAAGGAGTTCCAATGCCAAAAGTCATACACAGGAGGCAGAAGAAAGGGCAAGCTACAAAGGATAAACACAGAAACATTGCTCAGGCACATAAGGATGGTTTTTGCCAAAGCTCAGCTCGAATCTAAACTGGTAAGATGTGTTAAGAACTATGAGAGCTTCTAGAATCACATCAGGAGCAACAGGAAAAAAAGAAGTGGGACCACTGCTCAGTGGGGTAAAAGTGGATGACTTTTGGCAACAGCAGACAGAGATAAGGCTGAGGTGCTCAATGCTTTCTGTGCCTCAGGCTTCATCAACTATGTCATAGAATTATAGAATCAGCTCAGTTGGACAAGACCTTCAAGATCATTAAGTCCAACCTTTAACCCAGCACTGTCAAGGCCACCACTAACCCATGTCACTGAGGGTCTCATCCACACAGTTTTTGAACACTTCCAGGGACAGCGATTCCAGCACTGCCCTGGGAAGCCTGTTCCAACACCTGAGCACCCTTCAGGAAAGAAATTTTTCCTATTATTCACTCTAAACCTCCCCTTGAACTATCCCATCTTTGCACCCACAGACAAGGTTTAAGGATGAGAGAAGTTATAAGTACTCAGAAAAGTCAGGGACCTTTTAAGAAATCCTGACCATTTTAAGTCCAGGCTATTGGAAGGGATGGAGACAAGAGTGCAGAGACCACTGATGGCATGGCAGGGTTGATTTTTTCTCATTGAGGAAAAGTCATAGAGATCAAAGGAGGTCCTCAATGACTGAAGAAAGGCAAATGTTTACCCATCTTCAGAAAAGGCAACTAATGGGGGATTACCTTAAATCCTTGTTGCAGCAGGCCCTTTACTGAAACACTTTATGTGCTCCCTAGGGCAACTCTGCTTCCCAGTACATCTTTATTGTCCATGTCAATTTTAAAGGAGGACAAAAGGTACAACCAACACCAGGAGTGTGAGTGAAGACAATCTATTTTCACATCAGATATGATATTCATATCATACAAGTCTGCACTGCTTCCATTAGCTGTTAATTCAGCATTCACAAGCCATAGCGTCTGTATAGTCCCACAATCTACAGTACTGAATTATACCTATAAATGGAAGCAGTTATGCTGGCAATTGTTGTCTTTGGGCTCAAACTAAGATGTGAAAAGATGTGTTTAAAGCAAAATTCACCCTTTTACTAAAAAAATAAACTTTGCAATAGATCCAGTTCTTTTTTCTCCCCTGGATATGTATATATACATAAAGTTATTTATGTACACATATTTATATATATATATATATATACACACACACACACTCCCTCTCCATATAAGGTCTTGGTAAATACGAACTGGATTTGACTCGGAAGGGAAAGAGACATTTTAATAGGCCAAGCACACATATTATCAGACAAAACGAAAGGCACAAAAAAATCCCAAACTAAGTCCATGTAAGGTATGTATCAACCAGTTCTGAAAAAGGTTCCCACTGGAATCATTCCAGACTAAAACAATGAGTCATCCCCTAAGGAATCCTGTCCTCACATGAAATATATAAATCATTGTCCATTTTGGAAGGATTACACCAAATAGCACATATTATTAAAATGGCATTCCTTTTTAAAGTGCTGAGACAAAATCCAGCATTTTGTTCTGTAGATTTGCAATGTGAACGGCAGTCTCACCACAGTCCCCCAGGGACACAGTCACAAGGACATTCAGTTCCTGCACAGTCAATGTATGTTCCCATATGCCTCTGCAAATGTGGGCAAATGCAAAGAGGATCACAGCTTTCAGAGGTCTCCTCCCTCTTTTCCTCTTTTTTTTCTTCTTTTTTTTTTTAATGAGACATTTTTTCTGTCTCATAAAAAGAAACAGCCCCCAGCTTTTATCTGTGAGCTGCAGAGAAGAACATTACATCCTAACGCAATGCTCTAAAATCTCAGTGCTTGAAATCAATGCAGGAGTGTCTCATGACATGAGCAGTTTAATTACTTCTCAAATTAGAATACTGTGCCTGTTTTATAGGCCTGTTACAGAAATGACTGAACTTTTGCTATTTGCTGAGGAGAACAAAAAGATGTTGTCCTACCTAAGGGAAAAAGTAAGCCTGTAAACTCTTACCGGAAGGCCTAAGGTTAATGGGATAAATGTTCTGGTAGATTGAACTAGCTCATTACATAGCATTCCCAAAAACAAGGTTTTACATTCTATAAAGTGTTTCCCATTAGGAATTTAGAATGACAAAGACACATTTCAATGCATGATTTTAAATAAAGGCTTCTCACATGACACTGATATGTCATACAGATAAATCAACTGCTATGTATCATTTGCTTTTAACAGCCCTTTACATGCTTCACTCAAAATCAAAGTCACACTGAACATACTGTATAAAAGCATGAAAGGGGCTTCTTTCTTCTTGAGTGAGCTTGCCAATGCCATGAGAATGGAAATGTTACAAATGGGTACACAAAAAGCAGAACAACCTGACGAAGATTACAAAGAACTCAGTGGCAAGACAACCACCACATCTAACATTTCATCCATGAGGACCTCCTTTCCTTTCCTGACCATCAAAAAATAGGAATAGGAGAATTTAAAATCAAACACACTGTAGCGATGGGGGGGAATCACAAATAAGCTGTCTTATATCTCTGTAATTGTGGATAAATTACTCAGTAATAACTATTAATTTAAAAAAGTCAGTTCTTCATATTGATTTTTATGAAGAAACCCATCAGCACCAGTTTACAGAACTGCTTGGCACCTGGTGTTCCCTCCTCCTGCTCGGAAAGCAAAGGACAACTGAGCTTTAACATTATCCTCAGCAGCACTTCCTACCTCTCTCATGGCAAGACAGTATCGTGTGTATGGAAAACAAATGACAAAATAGAGGGGTTTTTTTCCCCACTTTATTTCATCAAGCCACTCTCTAACCCCATATTATAATTTTAGAACCTCACTCACAGTTAGGCAAGTACAGGCTCAGCATATTCAACCATTTAAGGAGCACTAGCTGATCTTGAATCTGTTCTCACCTGATCTTGCTTGCACAGCAGAAGCCTGCTGCCCCTTGAACCAACAACCTGACAGACATACACTGCCTTGACAGCCTGTGCATCCAGTGAAGCTGTCTCGTAACTCCAGCTGGAATGACTGATACTTAATTTCCACGGGAAGGAAAATATAAAAGGGATGCTCCAAATTCAAAAGGAAAGTCACACATCCACATACTTGCTGATGACATCTTTAGCGTTTGTTTTCTTGGAGGCCTTTTTCTCCCAAAGCATTTCCAAAAGTATTTCCAAAAGCATTTTATTTTGTGCCCAGTAGAGACAGAGACCATTAGTCACAGTCAGAACCACATTTCCCGGGCATCTGTGACATGAAAGAAGAAAACTGGTGAGCACTGACAGCGCTGCTTAGTCATTATTACTTCATTCTGGCCCACTCCTTGACCACTTACATCACCGTTTTGAAATGTATGGCTTAGATGCTGAGGTCAGCATTTTAAAGGTGCTCTGCCACATCTCCTGTGAAGCCAAAGTAAAACCATTTTTCTCTTTGGTCAAGTCTATACCATGAAACACATGCGGTACCAAGTCTCCATGTAACAGAGGGATTTCTTCTTTTTTATGAACACAAATTGAACAATTGAAACAATCATGCAAGAAGTTTCACTGGGATTTTTTGTCTTTCTTTCCAAAGTTACCTATTACATTATAGACACAGTAGTCTAAAACAGATAAATAACTTCTTATCAAGCTTATCAATGCCTTTTTGATTGGTCCAAGTTTCAATTCTATAGAACATTCAAGGATATAAAATGAATCATAGGACTCAATGAAGCTTTGTAATGAGCTTAGCAAGCAAACAAACCACTCCTCAACACCACCACCAAAATAGTTAGCTCCTTACAACATACCCTCGAGTATTTTTCCTCATTCGTTTTAAGTAACGTACACATGCTGCTACTACTGCTTCCCTTGGGAGAACATACCATAGGCTAATAGCTTTCGCCACTAGGAATTTTTTCCTGATGTACAGTCTAAATACATCTTTTTGCTCAGTTTGACCCCATCAGTTCTAGCTAAAGCTCTTCTCTATCAGGTGAAACACTTTCTCTCAGTCTGGAGTGTTTGCATTCTGTTATTACTTGTGGGCAGCTCTCCTGTACATCACTTAACACTTCCATTGCAGCTGACAATGATCTAAACATAGTAAAGCTCTGTAATACAGGAAAAGATTAGGACTGCTCCAGCCCTCATCAAGGAGCCACATTTTAGACTTCTGTTATAGCCTTGAGCATAAGCTGTACCGGTAGCATAATATTTTGTAAAGCAAGTAATTTGAGTCTCCACTGCTGCAAAAATAATCTATCTTTGTACATAATGCTCATAGAAATGACTAAGTATTTACTTTTTTAAAACCATTATGAGTTTAGATATAGTAAACATCACAGTGTGCAGAGCAAGAAAAAGAGAGAACGGGAATGATTTTTAACTTAACCATGAGCAGTCATCCTCAAGCATGGCTTTAAGGACAGATGCCATAAAATTAGTAGATTTTGCAATATTTCAACCTTTTTCTTAGGTATTATGAATAATTAATCAAGATCAGAACATAATACCCTGAAGTTTCATTCTGCTCTTCACTCCTGTTGATAGGAAATGCAATAAGAATAAAGCCATGAGTTTAACACATAGGTTTTTATACCCTCTAGAAAATAAGAACTGGAATATATTTTGGTGCTGGAGAAAAAATTATTAATTAAAATTATCAAAGACAGGATGAGCACTTTGTCTGAGTCATCATAACAGTTCCCTAGGGCAAGTCACTAAGGACATGATCTATGACCACTGAAATCAACTAAAAGTTTGCCATTAATGCCTATCAGCTGTGGATGAGGCCTTCAAAATCACTGAGTCTCTTGGTTTTCATCCATAAAGCGCAGATAACATTTTACTACCCAAGCACTGCAAGGATGACTGCATCAATCTGTGCTCAGTTAAAGTGATGGGTGGCACATATGTATGTACAAATTCCACAAAACATGGAAATAGAAAGATCCCTATAGCTGAAAGCTATGAGATTTATTGTTATACACTCCCATTAATATGCAAAACCAGACATCGTTAGCCATAAGTTTAGGAGTACGACTCATGTGGATGCCAAGGGCTCATATTTATGTTCTACTTAGCATCAAATCATAGTTTGCACAAACAATATTTGACTTTCCTTCTATTCTTCTTAAAATTACTTTATTTTTAAGCCCTCCTTCCTCCTTCCACCCACCCCAGCAAGAAGCTGGCAAGAGATGTGGAGCATCTGGGTTTGAAATGACAGCTGGGGGGTGAGAGCATCAAACTCTTTACTGCCTTTTACTTTGGTCTTCTGGGAATGAACCAAAATGAGACTTCTTCACAACAGTCACCCCATCTTTTGCCCTTGAATAAACTTCAGAAGTCATTATAAGCCAAGTCCTCTTTGGACAATGAGAAGAGGTTCTTCAAAACCCATGTACCAGAACTGGTCATAAAACAGGATCTCTGTCCCAGGGGAAATTTCAGTGTTCCAAAACATGCTCCAACTTGGAACAAGTTAAAATTTCTTCAGTATGAAGGTTTCCACAAAAAAAGTTATCTTGGAAACATTAAATACTAAGTATAATGTTACTTAGAGCATAATACAGACATAGGATACTGAGGATTATGACTACTAAATTTCATCGATACTATTTAATACTAAATAATATAACATAATAGTCAAAGAGAATTTAAAAAATTCAAATTAAATAAAATTCTATGTGGAAAAAGTAAAAATGTGTCACTCATGAAGCAGAGAACCGCATGAATGTAACTGCTGCTTGCGATGACTAAGGCTTGGGTACCTCCCCGTGGCACTTCTTTTGGGACTGCATAAAACACCATCAATGCAATCAAACTATTTTATTTTTACATGATGCTTAATACATTCCTGGGCAGGTATTCATCTAGGATTCCTTATGGGAAATCTCTATGGCTGTAATGATCTGCACTCTTTAAGGATTGGTCCTCAAGCTTGGAATTGCTACCTTGTCTGTAACACCAAGACTACATCTAAGAGGTTTGATTTTCCTTTCAGTAAAAGCTATCTTATCAGTTTATTGACACTGCAGCTAATACTTTAAACTGCAGTAAATACTTTTTCCTTTATTATTTTAACGGGAAATTCATCCCACGCCTGTGTTTAAGCCCCACACCTTAGTCCTTTGTTGGGGAAAGGACACAGACAATGAGCTCTCTATGAGAGAGGCCTGTGTAATGCCAACATGGTCAAGCCTTGTGCAACCACAGAAATATCAAAGGCAGGCAAGGATCAACTGGAACCTTAGAGACAGGCTCCTTTTCACAGACATTTGACTAATCTGATGATGTATCCGTAGCGCTATGTGCGCCGGAGCGATGAACTTGCCTATACAAGCAGTAACCTTTTGCCTGTCAACAGGGTTTACCTGAAGGGAAGTAGCACCATCAGTTTTGCACAGCAGGGCTTCCCACCACACAATTACATTATGAATACTTTGGTTATTAAGCTATAATGTAAAAGACTAATGTGTGTGCGGGTGTATGAGATTGATTTCATCTGCACAAACGCCCTGACTGACTGAAATGTGATTGCAAGGGGAAAGAAAGGGCGAAAACTAGATCAAGATGCCTTAAATACATGACAGAAGCACTACTGGTATGCTCCTGATTTATCAATAGCCAAGACAGCCACAGAAAAGTAAATGACAGCTGCAGCAAACCGATAATTGGGGCATTCACCAAAAGGAATCTCTGCATGAAAAATGGATGGGAGTAAACATTAACGTGTAAAGTGCTCCTTTGGGCATGTGGACTCATGTTTTCAGGTTGAGATGTAAACAGACAACCTCTGCAGGCCAGATCCCTGTCTCTTTGCCATTACTGGAAGCTTTCTACTGAACTCAAACAAATCTGGATCAAATCCTAAGTGAATATAAGTGTTTCCTCTTCTGGTTGCACAAGACCACTCCAGTGATTTCACTCTTGGTCCCTGTGAGGAACAAAGGGCTGTGTTCATACGCATTTTAGGTGATGGATGAGCTCCCATTTGCTCGTTCTGAGCCTTGTTCCCCCCCTCTATGGCTGACCCTATCACTGAATGCTACAACCTGATTAGGATCTTTCTCCCCCTTTCTTTCCTACAACCCTGTTCATTACTCATGCTGACACACAAGTGGTCCTCATTTCTCAGGGTATTGTCCATCATTCCATCAAACACTTACTTTTTAGCTTCTCCATACCTCAAACTGCTTCTCCAAAAACAATTGTTTCGGAGCCAGGGATTATTTACTGGCAAGCATGAATACGTCAAACCCTCCAGATGTTTATTATTACTACTACTTTCCAGGGGTGTTAGCCAGCAGTTCTGTTTGTGGCTCGCCCTACACCAGGACATCAGATAACGGCAGCTTGTAGTCCTGAATATAGCATTGGTCACCCTTTGATCCACAGTTCATTTTGCTTTCTGCTAGGCTGTAAAATGTTTCAGCACCAGAGCAATTTATCAGCCAAAGGGACATTGCAGACTCCTGAAAAGGACTGATTATGAACGTGGCCTTATAACTGGCTGACACTATTGTGGCAGTGTGTATTACTAGCAGATAATACAAAGAATATTTGAAATAGCACAAACTTTATCTATCATTTAATGCCCAAGATTACCTCTGCATAGGGAAAAGTGAACTTTCCAATAGGGCAGAGAAGTAGATAGTGTTCTTTAGCAATTTCATTCTGCTTCTTCCAGCACATTTTCTCCTCTCCTCAGTGAATAGTTTCTTGCTCTCCTTGGACCTCAGTTTCTTAACTGGCAATAATTGCAGAAATATACTCTTCAAGTAACCTGAATAAATCAGCTGAGGTCCCCCAGGCTTCCAGCTAAAACCCCACAGCACGCAAGTCCTATTAAAATCAAACTTATTCTTAACTCCAAAGAACAGAACCGAGTCTTTTCCTCTTTTGAGCAACATCCCAAAGGCAGAAATGACCCCGAGAGGGAGCACTGACTTGGTAAAACTGATTCCTCCAGCAGCCGCCTGCTGCCGAGGATGTGTGCCAGGTACTGGGTGGAGATAATGCAGGAGATGAATGGACAGTCTCCCGGGGATTTCTACCAGCTGCCTGCGACTCAGAACTGATCTAACCTGTGCCATGGGTGCGGCAGGGCGTCAGGAAACCATAATCGCCTCCCAGCTGTTCCTTCCTTCCTCCACCCATGCTCATTGCTGCAGAAGCCAAGCGCAGAGAAGGGTTTTGGCAGGATAACAGTAATGTGCCAATGGCAGAACATGTGTTTAGCTCATATAATTCTTCTGTAGATGCAAGGATCGACATGTCTGTGCTACTCACCTAGCTCCTCATAAAGGAGAAGTAGAATGCTGGCTTACATAAGGCAAGCTAACAGAGGTAAGGAGCAAACAAGTAGTTCACTTACAATATTTTTACAGATGAAAGTCAGTTCTGTTTTGGTTTTGCTGTGGGAAAATTCCTGCTGCAATAATAACTTTCATTTTTATGGATCCCTCATGCTTAACAAATTGTCAAGCTGTTTATCTAAGTATCACTTTACCCACCACGGAAATGGAGCAGTCTCCTGGGTAAAACATGGTGTCTATTTCGCAGCTCTGATCCAAAACCCAGGAAAGATGCACAAACTCCTGATCAGTCAGTGACAGTAAATGGCTGGCTTTCCAAAGGTGTCTACAGCACCTGAAAATAACAGCTCAGGCTCTGACAGGCATCCAAAGTCAGGCACAGTTCCCATTGATTTCCATAAGTGTGGAATTCAAACTCATAATAAAACCCAAGTAGCTAAAGCTAAACTGCCTTGGAAGTTTAGCATGGGAAAAATGGCACTTGCAGCAGGCAGTGATCATCGCTATGCTAGAACCTGGCTTTGCACACCACTATCGACAGTCGTCATCTTGAAAAGGGTGACACAAAATGTATTCTTCCCCCCAAGAGAATAAATTCTTTCAACTTCCCAAACAGACACAATTTATCTCAGATTTGTCCCAATGTCACATTCAATCATGGGAAAAGATTAAAAAGACAAGGGAATACTTTATTAGGATTCTTGCAAGATGATTGCATGCTGTGTAACCTCCACAACTACATTCTTCTGATCCTTTCAGACCTTTTAGAAACTACCCAAGATGTTATGGCTGTAAAATGAATACATACAACCATCAATCTGCAAAGCATGCTCACCTTTGCAATGTTCTGAGAAAGTCTGCACTCAAGTGTAAACATCAGAGGTTAATTCAAAGCTTAGAAGCCGTCCATGTTAGAGACCACGAATCATGTGGAACCGCAACTCAGATCTGCATTCACATAAATAAAGGAGATTATTGGCAGAATGCTCTATATGTGGACCACCAGCCATTGCAATTTCTTCTTTCTCTTGCCCAAAACAGCCAAAGTGTATAACTTCCTGGCTTGATTTCAAAACGGATTTACCCATAGATCTTTGAAAATGGCTGTTGATTGGGCATATGAGGTTAGAAAACTATTAGAGATGTAAGGAGTTTTAAGTCTATGCATCATCCACCTTACTGAAATTTATTCTATTAAGCTATGCTAGTGTGATCCTGACCTTAAAGGTCGCAAAAAACCAAGCCTCAAAACCCCTCAGTTAAACACTGTCATGGTTTAAACTCACATTAACTCCTTTCTATTCCCTTTCTCTATTTTCACTCTTTAAGGTGTAAAGCTTTTCCCTAAAAGTAAAATTCTTCGGCAACATTAGATTGGATATAAGGAAGAAATTCTTTACTGTGAGGGTGGTGAGGCACTGGAATGGGTTGCCCAAGGAGGTTGTGAATGCTCCATCCTTGGTGGTGTTCAAGGCCAGGTTGGGCAGAGCCTTTGGTGACATGGTTTAGTGTGGGGTGTTCCTGCCCATGGCAGGGGAGTTGGAACTAGATGATCTTAAGGTCCTTTCCGACCCTAACTATTCTATGATTCTGTGATACCTTTTTTATTTTCACTCTGCACCTGGGTGTATAACTGCAGAAAAAAAGTAAAGAAACAGATAAAGTTGGTATCATAATGACTACATAGAAAAAAGCAAAATAAAGCTGCACAGGCAAAGGTAAGCCTGACATTTTCTCAAGGAGGATTTTTAATATTATGTAAGGTAAGGAAAGCTCAATAGTGCTCATGGGACAAAGGAAAAGGTTGAATTTCTCCTCAGCAAATGAGAAAAAACCCTACTATGAACAGTGGAGCAGCCATTGAGATACTAAAGCTCTACTTTTTTCAGAAAAAGACAACTGTAAAAACGCTTTAGAAAACACATAGAAAGTTTTGATAAGGGTTGTTGTGACTGTTATTTGTCTTTTGACTGAGGTAAAACTCAACTGAAAGCTTCAACATTTCTAAGAAAATTACATACCCGTGAACAGTAGAAACATTTTCGTATTTCCTGAAGTTAAAACGCCCATAATTTAAATTCCATTCCAGCATCAAGGCAATAGCAACTCCTTCATGAACAGCTTCTCGAGGAATTCCAATGGTTCAATTTTCTAAACAATTTTTATCCATGATCCTTGCTGTGTTTCGCTGTACTCAAGAGCTGGTATATTTAATGTAATTTCTCTGGGAAACAATCAATGTGTGTGTATGTAGACAAATAAGGCTGTTTGTTAGCTAATTTTATTTGAATTTGACTGAGGGGTAGAAATCTAGAGACATTTATGCTTCTACAGGTTTCAGGAAAACAAGATTATGTAGCATTAGCCCAGACCATATTAGGTAAGAATAACATAACCATAGGAAAAACTTCAGTGGGAATTCTAACTGGGTATCAATAAGACTATTTTATGTTTCATAGAATGACAGAATGGTTTGGGTTGGAAAGGACCTTAACATCATCCAGTTGCATCCGCCTGCCATGGGCAGGGACATTTTCCACTAGACCAGGATGCTCAAAGCATTGTCCAACCTGGCCTTGAACACTGCCAGGGATGGGGCAGCCATGGCTTCCCTGGGCAACCTGTGCCAGTGCCTCACCACCCTCATAGTGAAGAATTTCTTCCTAATATTTAACCTAAACTTCCCCTATGTAAGCTTAAACCCATTACTCCTTGTCCTATCACAACAGTCCCTGATGAAGAGGCCCTCTCCGGCATCCTTGTAGGCTCCCCTCAGATTCTGGAAGGCTGCTGTGTTTCCTGCAGGTAAGATTCTTGTACAAACTTTCTGGTGAATTACCTACCAAAAAGCAATTTATGCTGTGGTGGATGCTCAGCCCTTTCTTTAATGCAGTTAAAAAAATGGTAAACTGTTGGCATGTGGGTCCCAGACCCACTGGCTGACAGATTTCAATGATTTTAATACGCATGAGATTATGCAGCTTTTTTCTTTTTTTTTTTTTTTGCTGGTAAAAAAAGGAGAGAATCTTTGGCATTCCATAGTGCATTGGAAATTATGTGATGGAACTCTACTTTCATCTTCAATAAGCTTAGTGAAGAGAATACGTCATCGTCAAGTTCTGGAGGGTTGTGCTTGGGCTCAGGGTTTCTCTTGTGTGTGGGAGACCTGCCTGCTGACCCACTCTTCTTCCACTGAGGAAGTGGTGTGGAAGCACGACTGTCATTTGGTTTGCCGCTTTTGCAACTTCAGACAGGAAGTCAAGTGCTTCCTGAAACCATATACCTCAGCACAGCGATAGCGTTACCCTGACCTTTCTTGGAGCGTCCAAGTGAAAGGGAGGCAGGAAAAGGACATACCACAAAATGTCTAGGGTTTCTGCCGTCTCGATCAACCGCCTCACCCCGCCTGTCTTCTTTTAAGCGAGCAGCCTCCGAGCCTGATGCTCGCCTGCTTCACCTGTGCTGCCTCACCGGCAGCCGGCAGGCCGCCCTTCCCCAGGGCGGCGGGAGAGGACAAGCGGCTCTTCAGCTGCGGGCTGGCTCCACCGAAACCGCCAAGGACGAGACACAGCAAATCCCACAAGGCCGCTGCTCGGGTGCCTGCGGCCCCGGGGACGATGCAAGCCCGGCGCTGGGGGACAGGCACCGCCAGAGCCGCTCCGGCCGGGTGTCCGCACACCATGGTACGTCTGGTCAGGGGTGGGGGTGGGGGGAGGTTCGAACCCTTTCGTCCTCCCGCTCCCCTTCACCGTCAGGCGATGGTGGCGGGAGCGGGCACGACGAGGCGGGCACCGGGCGGGGCCGCGCGGGCAGGTACTCGGGTGGCAGGGGCGGGGCGGGTGCGCGCGCAGGCTGTCGTGGCCTCCTCCCTCCCCCCCCCCCCCCCAGGTTTGTCATCGTGTCGCCGGCCGGAGGAGGAAGAGGAAGGGGAGGGAGATTGAGGAGGGATGAAGAGGCTGCCGGCGTTTGTATCCGTGACGGGGGCCTGAGGGGCTCCGTGCTTGGGACGGCCCCTTTCCCACCGCAGGCGCCGTTCGCTCGGGGGAAGGGCTGTGTGTGAACGTGGACATGAGCTAAGCCCTGTCCCCCGGAGCGGCCTGAGCAGACCCGGCTCCCTTCCTCCTTTTCTCCTTCCCTCCTCCTGCCCCGTCCCTGCCGCCGCCGCTGCCATGGCTCACTCTCCCGTGCAGACGGGCCTGCCGGGGATGCAGGTGAGGATCATCCGCCGGGCGAAGGGAGCCCCAAGGGCAGGACCGTCGACGACTGGGCATGGGGAAACGGTGTGATGGGGCGCGGAGCGAGCCGGTACCGGGGTTCTCTGGGTTGGTGGGGGGACAAGGCGAGTGGGACTCGGCCCCGGGGTCTGGGCTGGAAGCATGAGCGGCATCTCCTCGTAACCCGTGGAAACGAGCCGTGCTGTCAGCACTTCGCGTGATGCCTAACGAAGTCCCTCCGCCTGGTGAATCCTTCCCGTCCTCTCTCCTCCCTCAGCATCCTCTGTTTCGCTGCGCGGCTGCGGAGCGGAGGGGTGCGCGGTTTGTCTTCCTCCTCCCGTCCAGTAATTCTCGGTGTTTTGATTCGTGAAGCAAAGCGTGCCTTGATGGGCGACTCTCGGTCCCGTTATTTTGACGTGATTAACGGGAACATACATAAAAATGGGGCCTGAAAACGTTGACCTTCAGCGCATGCTGCAGTGCCCATCTCTGTGGTGCTGGCTAGTGGGAGTGCTTTCTTGAGGTGGGCGTCCAGGGGTTGTGTTTGTCTCCTGTCTCAGGCACTGGGAGTTGGTTAGTTGCTGTTGTTATACGATGGAATTTGCTGGTTCTGTGTTACAACTATATTTTGAAACAAGTGGTGTGGCTTTTTGGTAACCAAGACGCCTTTTCTACACTTGTTTTTCTTAGTTCAGATGCATCCTACTGCCAGGAAAACCTTAAGGTCATTGGTATTTGTGTGTTGTTATTCTAGTGTGTCCAACATCTTATTAGAAACTTCCCTGTCCCCACCTCCAAAAGGAAAACTTATTAGCAGCAAGTAAAGGTTTTCTGAATTTATCTCCTGGATTGAAAGTTTTTGTGCTTAATTTGGTTTAAGTATTGATTTACTCTGGTTTGTTTTTCCACGAGTCAAGATTCAAAGTCACGAATCTGTTTTCTTTACATAACCTGAGGATTTGAATTTAAAATGTTACATGCTTAGGCATAGCACGAATTCTATGCTCAGGCATAGTACTGGATGCCAAATAGAGTACGTAGGCCCTCACTCTGAACTGATTATTTATTGCTCTGCAGGTACTGCTGTTGAGTGCTCAAGTTCACCTTCCGAATGTGAGCAGTTTGCCGATTGCCAGAGACAAAGGGTTTCTTGCTTTGGCTAGGGCTAGGTTAATATTGAATTTTTTTATCCTTTTGAAGCATGTTAGAACCAAGATAATGACCTATTTACTTTAAAACAGAATCTGTAATGTTTTGGAATTAAGAAGTCAGATTTGTAGCTGCTCAGAAGAGAGAGGATGGAGATCATTCCAGCGACATGCATGTACTGCTTATGTGTGTCATCATTGCATGATCTCTCTGAGGACATGTGGTTTTTATTGACTTGATTTGTTATTTAGTTTCTGATACTGTTAGCTGTACTAAATGGGTAGATATTCAGGTTTTTTGTTAGCTCATATAATTTTGAAGTTTACTTTAATATCTTTTTATTCAGGACAGTGTTATTTTTCTTACAAATTTTTATTGTATTTTATGAGAGTTTCTTAAGTGTGAACTTTACTAGTGTAAAAATAAACAAATCCAAACAAACTCCAAGGTAAAGACTTGCTGATAGGTAGAGGCATGAAGTCTGTCATCAATGTAAATGCTACTTGCTAATATTCTGCACCCAGTTCAAGGTGTCTATATCCATTTCTATTCTGTCAGAGTATATAGCAGTCTTTTGGTGGTCTGTTTTCAGTACATGATTCTCTGTGCTTGTATTTGCAGATAATGTTCAAAGAGGAAGGTACATACAGCGTGTGACATCTACTTATATAAGACAAAAGTTATGGTTTGGGACTTATAATGTAGAAGAGAGAGGACTAGAGCTCACTTCTCAGGGTTATAATTAAATTGCCTAAATCACGGGACTGTCTTTTCTTTTTCTGTGGTGTGATCTCTCCTCCCCATCTACCAGCTTCTGCAACAAACGGTACAAGCAGTGTCAGTGACAAGTTGTGCAGCTTTTTTCTATGTTCTTTGCTGTACTTAAACAAGAGAGCAGTCAGTATCCTAGCTGTGAACAAGAGTAACTTCTTGATCTCCGAAAATCACATGCGGGGACAAAGCTTTATTAATGCTGTTTGGTGTAAGCAGAGTACTGTGTAAATAGAGCAAAGAAATGAAGGATTCATGTATTTCTCTCTGAACAACATCTCTGATCAATGTTTGAAGAGTGATGCATAAAAAGTGAGTGGGTAGAAAGTGAGCCAAAGGAATGAAAAACTGTGGAGGAAATGTAGGATGGTGCTGGAAGGTTGTCAAAACCTGAGATTCGCTATCTGCTGCGAAGTGGCCATGTTGTAACCTGAATAAAACAGCTGGGTTTTGACCTAAATTTCTATGCGTGCAAATAAGTTTGGACCCGAAGATTATGCTGTCCTTGGTTTTAAGGGCTTTGTATAGGTATGCATTTGAGTGCGTGCTGTGAAGGTGCATCATTACTAAACAGAGATTATGTTGTCCTCCTTATTTGTGCTTTATAGAAGTTGCCTGGGGAAAATCCTTGTTTGTCTGTAATGCTTGAGATTTCTGCAAGGCTGGCTTGGAATGAGTGTGTATGACCTTGATTTCCAGACTGGCCTGCATTCCAAGGCTGTGATAAGCTTCAATAGCTTATTTATGGAAGCTATACTTTAAATAATGAAGTACTGTGTTTACACCTTTATAGTAAGTGTGCTTGGTGAACCATAACATATTTCGGAGTATGTTAGACCAAAATGCTCAGGAAATGAAGGCTGACAGAGAAAACCTTAGTGGATGAAGTTGCAGAACACAGTGCTGCAGTACATCAAGCTGTTGGATACGTGGCAGTAGCCAGTTCAAATGTAATTTTTAACAATAGAATGCTAAAATAAATAGTGATTAAATGTCTTTCTTCTCTCTTTCCCCACTTAAAAAGTTTTGAGGTTAAGCTGCGTCTGGTTTGCTTGTATTTTTCTTTGTTTCTGAAGTTAGAGAACCAGAAAATCAGTTAGGTGTGGGGTTGGTGGTTTTTTTTGTTTTGGTTTGGTTTTGTGTAGTTTTCTTTTTTTGTTTGTTGGGTTTTTTTTTTTTTTTTTTTTTTGCCTTTTTTTTTTTTTTTTTTTTACCCTTAGCTTTTCTATATACTTCTAATTGTGACATAACTGTATGGAACAGTTTTTATTAACCTACTTTAAAATGAGCCCTATACTATGGTAAGACATAATGGTAGACAATAAGAATACTTTAACCTGCTATTGAGGAAAGATAAATGGCTCCATCAGTTTCAGATCCTAGAGAAGTGAGGAAACCCCACAGGTGGTTTACCTCTTTGGAGTTCGCTGTGTTCAGGTGATACAGTAAATGCTACAGTTTAAAATGGATGAGTTTGACTTCTAGTTGTAATTCTAGGTGCTTCCACAGTATAAGTAATTTCAGGTGAATAAGAATTTCAAATACACTTCTGGGGCATAATGAACCCTGGTGCTGGTTAGAAATAATTATTATCACCATTTTTCCTGTTTCAATCTTCTAAAGGGGGCAAGGAGAAGAACAGCTGAAAACACCAAATCCTCCCTCCCCCAAATTCCCTGAATCCCTGAACTTTTTTTTGTTTTTCTTCCAAAATAATTCTTTTCTGAGAAGCTTTATTTGTATGTGTAGGTGTGTCCATATATAAACTTCATAAATTTCCAAAGGTACTTTTAAAATTCCATCGTCTTGAATCTTCTTTGGTCCAGAGAAGCTTGACCATGAATATAGCAACTTCATGTTGGCAAAGTTGCTAACTCACTTGCGCTGATGTGTTTGGGTTATGTGCCTAATTGAGTGTTGAGCCATGATCAGTGCAAGGTGATGATGGCATTCACAAGTTCATTGATGTGAAAAATCTATTTATTTGTTTTCTCAGGCTTGTTTTAAGCTTTAGTGTATTACCAGAAACCAAACTCCTGGATATGCTCAGGATGTATAGTTCCCAAATCCGATCAATGTAGTTTGCTTTTTTTAAGAGTTATATTAAACAGGAAGGCCTTTTTAGTGAAACTGGTTTCATAGGCTAATAAATGCTTTGCTTGTTAGAACATGGAAACATTCTAACATGCATGGAATTGTTCCTTCTTAGTGGACAAGAGCAGATCTGAAAGTAACAAACATTAAGGTTGCACAAGCATCTAACTCTTCCATGTGTTGATTCTACCTTGTTATAAAACTAAGAGCCTTCTGTGGTGTAAATCTATAGAAACTGAGGCATGAAACAGGGAAATTTTGGAAATACTTTTACTTCCCTATTGTCTTTGTAGTTGCACCATTCAGCAGCTTCTTAGGAGAAATACGTTTGAATTTTCTTGTCAGATGATAGAATGGGTGAAAGAAGAGACTCCCCTCAAATTATTAGATTGCTGTAGATCCTAAAACTCATTATTTTTCTTCTTTTGCTCGGTTAGTATTAATGCAACATAAATTTCTAATCGCCTCTATCAACATGATTGGTCCAGCCGCTTCCCAGAATGGTGGGAATTTCCACAAAGAGCTGCTACTTTCTGTTTGGTTTCTTTTATTTTTTATTTCTTATCAGTAGCTTGGCTAATTAAGAATAATTTTTACCGTGTTGGGACTTTATAGCAAGTGGAAACATTCTAAAGTGTTTGTTTGGGTTTTTTTTCTGTTTTTTTTTGGGGGGAGGTCTCTTCTTCAATTGTCTTTCTCTTGGTGTCTAAAAACACTTTGGGTTTCACTGCTAGGCCATGCCTGCTGTTTGTTGTTTTCGTTGTGTGCTCAAGACATGGAGAGATTTTTCAGTTGCAGTCATTTACATTTTAAAAGTGTAATGCATGGAGGAGGAGAAGTCAGTTATAGGTTATGAAAGTTTTTAGTGATATATTAAAAAGAGCTTGAGCACCTTCAGAAATTCAGCATATTTAATTGGAATTTATTCTTTCTAACACAGGGGAAGTTCAGGTTAGATATAGATAAGAAGCTCTTTACTATGAAGGCAATGATGCACTGGAGCAGGTTGCCTAAGCAAACTGTGAATGCTCCATCCCTGGCAGTGTTCAAGGCCAGGCTGGACAGAGCCTTGGGAAACTCGGTCTAGTGTGAGGTGTCCCTGGCTATGGCCTGGGATTGGAACTAGGTGATCTTAAGGTCCTTTCCAACCCTAACTGTTATATGATTCTATAATTTCCTTATGGTAGTGTGTCTAATTACTGGAGATGGAAAATGAAAAATATGGAATGTGTATATTTGAATAATAAAGAACAGTTGTGGGTTTTTTTCCTATGTACAAATTCTCAGTGAAACAGCTAGATCTTAGTTTTACACCTTGTTAACACAGATAAACACTTTCATTCTAGCTGTTGTACCTTTCATTATATGTTTTGCTGAGCAGTCTTCTAAAAAGAAAAAAATCAGTTGTTGCTATTCATGATAATTATAGGTGTCTATCCTAGTTCAGCTGATTTTACTTTATTATCAACAGATAAAATTAAGAGATAGCTCCCTTTATTTCAGATTTTAAGGCTACTTAAAATTTTCTTTCGTCATTTTATTTTTGTTTAGATAAGTCCAAGACTATAAATTACAATACTTGTAATATTTAGCTGCTCTTTGAAAATACAAGTAGGGCTTGATACAATGCAATAAAGTCGAACGATTTATTTTCTGCTTACTGCATCCATCTTATTTTAGTTTCCCCTCAATTGCAGGAAATGATCATGTGTATTGTATCAGTTATTCAGATATGGTGAACATGTGTTGCTGTAAGCAAAGCCTTGTGCACTTTTCAGAAAGGCGAGATGCTGGGTAGCAAAATCTGATGCTTCTTGTTTATAGAAGATTTTCCTCATGTGAAACCATCTTGTATGGGTGTTTTGTGGAGATGTTTTTCTTTTTAATTGTGGTTGTTTTTTTTTTTTTTTTTTGCAGTACAAATTTATGCTTTCTCTCCTTTACTGCCTCTTGTGCAACTAGCTCTGTGGGGGGAAAACCGAAAATAAAAGCCGCTTTATACTAGTCTGTGGTGAGGTGAATAAGCTTTGGATGATCTGCTTCAGAAGAGCAGACGGAGAGAAATGAGAGCAAGTAAAATCAGTTGCCTAAAGAAGCTTGAGAACTTGAATATGGCTATGACTTATAATTCTTAAAGAGAAAAATAGGGATTTAACCCTCTCCTACAATATCTGGATGAATAACCTTTCATAAAAGGTCATAACTGCTATACAAGCAGTTAGTATAGAAGAGATGAGTAGTATTCTCATCTACAGTTAGATAAAAATTAGTGATTCATAAAAATAAATACATTGTAAAACCTATGTAGCCTTTGCTATGAGGAGAGAGGTGATACCAGAGCAGATGATACTGCTGGTTTCTCCAGGATTATTCTTGACAGCTGGTGACTGAGAAGTGACCTTAGCATAAAAAAAGGGCAATGCATGCTGATAAAATGTGCTGATGGTACAAAATTTAAAGGCATCTGTTGTGCTTTAGAGACTGTTACTGAAAAACTACACAACCACCTCGAAGATTGGAATTGCTCATCAAAATAGCATGAAGTGCAAGGTGTCATAAGTGTGAATTATTTCAAAGAACATTTGCAGGAGGCTGGGAGCTCCTAGCTTCTTTCATTAGTTGGAAATGCAGAGGCTTAGGAAGAGGTGAGTTTAGTTGATCACAGCTGAGTTTGAGCCATGAGGCTAAACTGAATAAATAGAATCTGAAAATGTATTGGCCTATCTTTATTCTTAGACGTGGGTGACAGTGATGTTAGATACTGAGAAGAGATAATTTTAACTGCAGTATGTTTTTTTCTGGCTGATTAAGGTCAAAAGTAATGAATCCAGTGTGTAACATGTACAGAGAAATTACCCAAGCTCCAGTTTATGGTGAAAAGAAACGGCTTTGGTCTGCATGGCTAGACGATCTGGAGACTGAGACTGGATGGTTGTGATTGGTGTTCGTAAATATGAAAAACTATTCAAAACAAAACCCAAACTAATTCAAGTGGTTATGGAAGTGGAAAGTTCTGTAATTATTACATCTGACTGTTCCAGAATTTGTTTTTGATTTGCCACAATGTGTTCTGTGACACACTTTGAAGGAAATGTTTGAATGGTAGAGATCTATCACCCTATCAAACCAGGTGATTAGCTTTATCCTTTTGCAGCAGATACTGCTGTTCTGTTCTGTGGTTTCTAGCAATGTTTGGTGTGCCCAGTTACATGAAGGCTATTTTATTGGTTCCCTTTATTTTAATATTAGTAGGAAAAAGCTGTAGGCTGTCTGGAAGACATTTTATCTATTCAGTCACATATAGAGGATATTTATGAAGCGTTTTTTTTTGTTTTGGCTCTGTCGGAAGTATTTACAAAAAGAAACAAAAATAAATTTGGAGAAAATCCTTTCCAGATGTGATCTTGGAAAAATGAATGGGAATTGGCCGCTCATGTATATTCAAATTCAAGCAGTTCATCATGTATCTGAAAGCCTAATCTCTATTTTAGAAATAGAGCAGGTTATTAAAAAGAGACTAACTGGCAGTTGTCATTAAACAAAGGTTGCCAGTAGTTTAAGGTTCTCACTTCAAACACATGGTCTCCTGAGAAGAAAATTCAGACCTTCTTAGAGAGCAAGGGAGGTTTTTTTTTTTTGTTAAACAACTACTGCCTCCTGTTGCTTGGAACAAAATTCAGGAATGTCAGCTTTTAAATTTTAGAACTTTAGAAAATCATTTACAAAAGGTCTGAAGGAAACTTTTTTTCTGAAGGAAAAGGGGTGTTTTGTTTTTTTTATATAAGAAGTAATTTCACAAGGAATTTGGAATAGGAACTATTGGTAATAATTTTAATTATATTAATTCCCGCTATTATTGAACAATTAACATTTCAAAATGGCTGCAAAGTTTTGATTGTAAAAAAATCAAAGAGAAGCAATTCTCCCCTGCTTCTCAGGACTTCCAGCACCCATTCTCTTCCTGCTTTTCTGGAATTATTAGCACAAAGTGGCTGGTACAGTGTTCTTTTGCGTTGTTTTGTAAAACTGCAAAAGCCTAATACCAGAATCCCAAGAGTCTGACTCTGTAAAAATGAAGCTGTGAGAGTTCTGAAAGTCTAAGAAAACTGTGGTGCCATGAAGTAATTGACTTTAATATACAATTGTAATAGAGATTTGAGGGGAGAAGGAACAATAGGGGGTGAACACATACAGCCAACAGATCTCAAGGAGGTGCTGGCAAATAGCTGCTGTGTTTTTCTCCATATGAACGACTAAAGTACACTGTGACTCTGTCTTTGGAGGTGGAACACAGAATTCCTTTAGGCCGCTAAGACTGGGATTGGTTTGTGATTTACCCAAATGCTTTTGTAATGATGTAATGCGTAGATTCCTGTGGCTGGTGAATGGAACTAAAAGGCTTGTGTGGATAGATTAGGCATGCACAGCTCTACAGCATGTTATCTCAAACTGTTAACACAGCAGATATGAAAATATAGACTGATAGTTGTCTTCCACAAGAAAAAATACCTGATGCAAGTGTTAAGGTTATTTTTATTTGTGAAGAATTCTCAGAGAAGACTGTTTTTAAATATTGACCAAACAGCATTGTGTGGGACATGAGGAGAATCACTACAGCATGATTTGGTTACTAGTTTTGTTATATCTTATAAATGTTGTCCTTAGAAGCATTGGTAAAGGCTGCTCTATGGCTAAAGGGTAACTACACTTGCTGGAAAACATGAAGTGCCCTAGTCTGGTTTCCAAGTGGGAGATATATTGGCATATTATGTATATAATATTTAATAGTATGTAATAGTATGTAATTCTCGTTACACTGAAATTAAAAGCTTCTTCTGGTGGAAAAGAGCTTGGATCTTTGGGTAGGTTTCTCTCAAAACTCCTAATTCAGCTGTGAAATTCAAATGCCACCAGAAAAATTAAAATATCTTCTAGACTATCTTCCTCTAGGGGCAGCATGGGTTAATTATGTAGCCTTTGAGATGTGAGAGCAGAATTAGAAGTATAGGTGGGAGATGCTGTATAAGCTAAATTGAATTGTTAAGCACTGAGCCAACATTTGATCTTTGTCAGTGGTAACTTAGAAATTTTCATTCCCCTTTATGCTTCTACAGGGTTTGGCTAAATATAAACTGTGTGGTTTTAAGCTTATTTAGGCATGAGCCTTGCATGAGCCTTTTTCTGTATCAACAACGTATTTTCACTTAGCACGAACCTTATCCTTTTAAGAACAATGACAAATCTTTTGAAGGGTTCATTTTATTTCTTAAGGGAAAGATTTGAAGTACGCTTATCCTGTTTTTCTTCATTTCATACCTATTCCCTCTACCTATGACTATTCCAGTTTAATTGTGATTTATATATATTTTTGTTAGCTATAATGGCTCCTTGGTGTTAAATTAAGAAGGTACACAGTGGAGTTTACCTTACATACACTGAAAGTGACAAGTCTAAGAGCAGCAATATCTAACTGAGAACTTGACAGTGAAGAATAAACAAATATAGCAAAATGATCCACTTAGGTCCTAGTCGCATGTTTAGGTGAGCCCATGCAGTTTTCAGTGACTATTCAAATCCAGTGACAAGACAGCTGGAAACCAGATGGTTTTAGGACTGGATGAGTTTACCCAACTGAGAGAAGGATAAAAATAGAAATCCTGCTTGAGAAAACCTTGGGATCAGGAATAAGGAAGAAGCATGGCAGCTCATGCGTGTAGTTTCTTAGTAGGAGAAAATTGAAGAGGTTTGCTTGCCACATCTATCAAAAGGAAATGGTAGTCTGCACACTGACGAGTGGGAGCAAGATCATTAAGAGGCTGAGATGTGAAAAATTCAAGAGAGTAGGACCTGTGGGTTCTGGGGAACAGCTAATTTCAAGAGAAGAGGGTAGACAAGAAGTTACTTTTATTGGTAGTGGTATTAGATATATTTTGGCTTTAATAGAAACCGAATCTTTGTTAAGGATCTTTCGTTCTTCATGTCTGGGCATGGTTTAAAGGCAAAGAAAAAAAAATTGAGGTAACAGCACTTCCTGATGCCAGATAAAACCCTGTCAGGGAGGTGGTGTTACACTTGTACTATATATACTGGAATATTAGGGTGGATATAAGGGGTGTAGGAAGAAGTTGTGGAGATAGAAAAAGAATAGGTGAGTAAATAGGAATGTGTAGAATTTGAAGTATTTGTTGCCTTTAAAAATATCACATTTTGTTTTAATGTTACAAGTACTGAGTAACTTTTCTTTTGCTTTTAACAGACTCTGAAAGCAGATCCAGAAGAATTGTTTACAAAACTGGAGAAAATTGGTAAGGGTTCTTTTGGTGAAGTTTTTAAAGGAATTGACAATCGGACTCAGAAAGTGGTTGCTATAAAAATTATTGACCTGGAAGAGGCAGAAGATGAAATAGAAGACATCCAACAAGAAATCACAGTGCTGAGTCAGTGTGACAGTCCATATGTAACTAAATATTATGGATCCTATTTAAAGGTAAGATGCCTACAGATGGCGGTGGTTTGATTTTATAAGTAATTCTTTCCCAAGTTATCCAGTCATGCCTGTTTTCATTGGCAAGGTTTCAGTCAGACCTCAGTTGAAGAAAAGTGTATTTTTGTCCTTTCAATTTTACAGAAAGAATGAGTTACTGTATTTTGTGAAGTATGCGACAGAACTTAATAGAAACAAACAAAAAAAAAAAAGGCATGTGTTCTTTGCTGTTTCTGTACAAAAAGAAATAACATCAGTTTAAGCTCTAGAGTAATCTGTTTAGATTCTCTTAATACTAGGAGAATGTTACTCTAACTATTGTTTAAATTCAGAAAATATAACCTAAGTCTGCATCTGAACTGTCAAAATCATTGAAAAACAATGTAGTTATCAGCTGTTTTGTGAATCTTGAAGTTTTTCATCAAGGCTTGATCAGTAGCAAAGCTTAGGTTGCTTTTCAAAGGAGAATGAACCGAGCCTTCATCTGAGTGATTTAAAGATTAAAATCTAAAAGTTAATTTATTTGCACATTTGCAAACAGCACATTAGCTGTAAGTGAAGCTAATAGAGGGAGTTTCCATTTACTGCCTTCTGAATCTGTTTCCTTTCCCTCCCCCTGCAGTATTATTTAATTTCAGGGCTCAGTTTTAAGTGTGCTAGATAGACGTGTATTGTGGGGTTTTTTTGTTTGTTTTTAATTGGATGGATATAGTGATTTATTACATCTGGAGGGTATTAAAAATATCTGGAAGCTTTTGGTACTACTTTATTTCTTTGGTCAGACTGTCGCCATCTGGATAGCTCTTTCTGCTATGACAGTGAGATGACAATCTAGATAAGAGATTGTTCTCATGATGAGGTTTGAAGTTACAAGTAGGCTGAAAATATTTTAACTTTCAGTCTGCTTTTGCAGAAGCATTCTGTTCATCAGCAAATCCATGAAGGTTTTGAAAGGGTCCGTATTTTATCTCTGGATTTCTGAGATTGCCAGTTAGTTTCCAAGTTAAAAAAGGACTTTTTTGTCCTCAGTCCAGGAGATGTATTAGTGAAGGGCCGTATAGTTTTTCCTTTCTTTGTTGTGCTCTGAACCATTTTGTCTCTGAAGACTTTATGAATGGATTCAGACCTGACAACTGTTATCAGTATTGGACTTAGAAGCTTATAGCCTAGATCTCAAAAGCATCAGGAAGTACATAATTGAGCACAGTAAATTGGATATATTTTTCATCGTGGCTTTTATTACTATCTTTGAAATTTCTCAGTCTAGGTTGGTAGTTAAATACGGCAAAAAAGCAAAAGTGGTATTTCTCTCCTGGACTGTGTCATTGCTTCAACTCTGTTCCTTTTAGGGCTGAAACAGTAAGAACTTGTAGGATAAGTGAAATGGAATACAGGAAAAATAGTTTAATGAGAAGGCCATTTGTTTTTAAAATGTATAATAGCAATGTAATCTTAGAATCATAGAATAGGGTTTACATTTAAAGAGGGGAAGTTCAAGTTAGATATAAGGAAGAAGTTCTTTATTGTGGGGGTGGTAAGGCACCGCAACAGGTTGTGCAAAGAAGTGGTAAATGCTCCAGCCCTGGCAGTGTTGAAGGCCGGGCTGGACAAAGCCTTGGGCAACACGGTCTAGTGTGGGGCATCCTGCCCATGGCAGAGGGGTTGGAACTCTATGATCTTAAGGTCCTTTCCAGAACCATTGTATGATTCTAGGATAATATCATTGAAAAAGAGAATCCAGTGTCCGAATTTGAACTGAGAGAATGTGAACAAGTTGTGAAGGTAGTATGGCAGCTGTTGCTTTTCCTAATTGAAGAAGAGTGCTGACTGTAGGACTTCGTAGCCTGGATGGGTTTGGCTGGATGGAAGTGATAGTGATATTTGTGATTATTATTGTGAGGAGGACCCTCTGAAAATACTTGCGCCTTTTGCATCCCTTCTGTCAAGTGCCTGTGAATTTTCCCATCTGTGTCAATTTTCTGGGATATTGCACTAACAGTGGCTGTGTAGGAATCATACTTCTGGAGAAAAGTACTTCTTATAGCTAGGAGAATGTACAGCTACTCATGTTTACTTATTGCTTCAGGTCTTTGTGGATGTATGTTGTTTTGCAAGACACTTTGTACTACAGAACTTTTGCTCTTCAAAACAAAAAACTCATTTCTTTATGCTGTTAAAACTTAGTATCTGCTGGTTATTAGGTCATGCTAAAGTGACAGAATCTTTGCCAAGGAAACATTTTGCAGGTCTCTTAGCTTTCTAAGGAGTTAGGTCTTGTTATTGGATAGTAATAATGTGTTTATATATATATGTATATATATGCACGCGCTCACGCTTAAAAAGGACAATATTAATGTTTAATTGGTTAATATTCTTGGCTAGGAATCTAGGTTTATTTGCTGCAGATTGTTGTTATATTTGCAAGCTAGGACTGCCTTAAGGGCCTGAGGGCTTCTAAGGACCTGACTGTCTTTTAACTCTTTCTGAAAGTGTGATAATCCATCACCAAGAGTGTTCAACAGATTAATTGTCCACATCCTGAGAGGAGACATTATTTCTTCCATAATTGGACAGTTTAGCACTAATTACAAGAATGGTATTCATATTTCCTCACAGAATGAACTTCTTTGAAGTAAGCAAGGGGGAAAATGGTAGGATCTTAGGTTATATTGCCAGCCACTGCAATGGTGATTATTCTCTAAAACCTGTGCAGCGTGATGTATGCTGTCCATGGGTCTGGTGGATCTTAGATAGAAAAATGTTTCTGTTTATAGAGAACTCTTATATTGATTTTCTTTACATTATTTTTGGCAGACAAATAGCAATTCCAATAACAGTTTCAGTTGCTCTAATTTTTTTTTTCTTTCTGGCTCTAGATCAGTCTTTTTCGCTAGGTTCACTATATATACTTTTGTGAGCTGAAGAGGTGTCTTTTACTATGTAATAACTTTTTTCTACGTATTCCCATGTCAGTTGCGAGGTAGGAGTATCTTTTATGAGAACTTTTTGGTATTTGTTTTGCTATAACAAGTTTCAAGGTGCTGGGAAAGAAAAATATCTCATTTGGGATGCGGCAGACCTGATGATTAATACTTCATATCCTTTTTGAGAACAAGTTTCATGTAATTCCTGAATACTTGCTCTGATATCCTTTAAAATAATTGTCAGGTTTTAAGAGGCATTCTGTATTTTCAGCAAATGTGGTTAATGGGCATTGCCAAGAAGATGTTTATATCTTTAAAGATCTTTTAGGTAGCCAGAATGTTTTTGTGTTTTTTTTTTTTTTTTTTTTTTAAACACCTGAATCATCTGTCTCTGGTAAATCCTTGTATTGTTCTTCATTCTCTGTTATTTCATACCTGTTTCAATTAAGCTACGAGATTATACATGCCAGTGTGTTAAGGGACATGTTGCTGTAAATGTTAGAATGCTTATATAAATACTGCTGTACTTGCCTGAGGCCTCTTACTGTCTTCAGGTGATGTTCATGAGAACAGCTTGTCAAGCTGTTGGTGTCTCCTGCATGATGATCATTGAAGTACAACTTAAAATGAGCATTATCATTTAATGGGTTAATGCAGTTACTTTATCCTAGAAATTTAAAAAAGAAATGCGCTAAAAATTAGGGTACTATACCCAAAAGCCTTGTAAATTTTTTTATGCTAAAATTTTATGTATATCCTGACTTAATTACTTCAGAATTACTATTTTTTTTTTTCAAATTTGCAGAGACTAAGCCATATCTATTACTGCTTTAACACAGTGTGTCTTGAATAAAAAACAGGTTATTTCTCATGTAAATCAAGCCTTCCATTACCTTTGGACTTTGTTCTTTACAACTTTTGTTGGAGATGTGTGGGCAATTGCTGTGGTCAGAGCTAATTCAAATAAAGTAAAGCAGTAGTGAAGTGAGTACCTATTTAGAGAGTTGAGGTTGTCATCCTGAATATAAATCAATTTGCAGAACACGTTTTTTGTCAGAAACCCAAATAAATATATGACAGAAATGCAAGTCCTCCTTTCTAAAGCCACATTTTTAAACGTGACATTCTCATGTTCCCATTCTATTGGGCCAAAGGACTTTTGTGTACTGTAGGAGATAGTAAGTAGCCAGAATGTTGCTCTTAAGGCATATTGCAGTGATGTGGTTTATTATGGGTGCATATCGAGAGGAATTGCTCTTCCTTATCTGTGATGGTGTGTTAAAAACCTGTATCAGTGTTCCTTAATGAAGTAAGCTTAACAAAATAGGTGGTGACTGTTATCTCTGTGCTCTGGGAATCATCTTATCCATGCTGACTTCCAAATGAAAGTTTTATCTGTTCTGTCTGTGATCTGATTAAATGCTTCATGGATAGATGAATCAGGACTCTTCAGATCCTTACAAAATTCTTTAATGAAACTTCTCTGGGTCTGTTTACTGCTTTAGGTTTTTAGGTAACAGCATCCACTGCCTCTTTTATGATGGAATAAGGATTATTTGTGATTCTTCTTAGATTTATTTTATTTTTTTTTAATTATAAAATTGTCTGAAGTCTTTTTTCTGTCTCTTCTGAGTTTTGCCATACTGTAACTCTTTAAAAATATTGCTATGCTACCTATTCCAACAGGTTTTCTGTCTAGGAGCCTATCTGCTCTTCTTTTTGCACTTTTTTTCTGCTTTACCAGGTTTTCAAGAGCTTCATTAGATTTGGTTCTGAAGTTGTTAATCTTGCCCTTTTTAGGTCAAGCTGTTTGGAATCTTTTGTTTTCAAGATTCAGGTGCCTCTCTGATAACTTTTTTTTTCCTAGTTTCGTTAATAAGTTTAATTGCTGTTTTATTATAACTTCATAACATTTTCACTTCTTTGATCTTTTATTGCTATTTAGAAATAGATGAGGAAATTAATTTCTTTCAGTGGTTGAAGAATAAATTTCTTGGCTTTTTTTTATGTATATGTGTGTCGTACATATGAAGAATAACGGATCTTGGCTTTTTTGCATATGTGTACATGTGTCACTCAAAGCTGAGGTATATGAACAGGAAGTGAGATTAATGTGGGGTTTTTTTAATATATGCATACATTGAAGTCTTAAAATTGCCTTAGCTTTCTATACATATAAATATAATGGTAGAGCAAATGATCACTAAGTAGTTTGAACATCCAGTATGAGTAGGTACAAGTGATATTGTATTGAACTGGTATTGAGCTAGTCTTGTAGTATGTGTTTTAAAAAATATTACTAAGTACATGTTTCTTCTCAACAAAAAACCAAAACAACAACAAAAAAACAGAAAGAAGCCACAATAGAAACAAAGCAAACCCATCCCCCCTCCTCCTAAAAAAAAACCCCCATCCCAAACAACAAAAAGAAAACCAACAAAAAAGCCAACCCCAACAAACTTAAGAAGTACTGACGGCAGTCAGTTTGTAAAGAATAGCTGCTATAATTTTCATTTTAGTCTTTACACCTGTATGGGGTTTTATTTGATGACTTGGATATAAGATACATACTGCTGTAAGTCAAGCTGGTATATAGACTGCAAAACCCCCAGAAAATAGCTTCTGGTTACATTTTATGAATGACACAACATACGCTAATGAAAAAGCCATTCCACTTCTATGAAGCTTGATTAACTAAGCCTGTAGAACAAAGAGTTCAGGCAAATGAAGTCTAGAAATAAAGATCTGGTTTTGAAAAGCAGTGATTCTGCAAGTAAACTGTAGTTTATTTTGGGTAATGAGACTTAGGTGTACATGGCATCAGTTAAACCGTTCTTGGAATAATATAGCCAGTTCACAGTGTGGCTGAAAAACTGCAAGGTATTTAGTAAGGAGCTTCAGAAACAGTCTGAGGTTTGGAAAGCCTGTATTCCAGAGAAATGCTGAAGTTTGGGCTTGATTTTGTTTATCTAAGGGAAGGTGTGGAAGTGACTCTGTGTGTCTGTGAATGCTTTCCCATGTTTAAGTGCTGATAGTTTAGTCCTGTTTTGGCCTAAGAAATTAGAAAGCACAAAACGTAATGGCTGAGTGGTCAAGCTAGGCAAATTTCATATGGTGATCATATACACTTTTTTAAAGGGAATATAGCTTAAATATCGGAAAAGTTTATATGAGCTGTATTTTATGTCGCTTGCAGTTACTTTTCTTAAAATCAGTACTTGCTGAATTTAAAGAAGCCTAAGCTTGTGTGCTTTAGGACTCAAGGACTTCAATGTGGATATGTTGAATGTTCTTCCCACAGCAATCTAGGTAGTATAACTTTGAATGTGGGAGTTTATATATGACTTCAATAAGTTTTAATCAATGTTCTTTTGCTTTATAGGTTTAACTGGTTTTCTTTAACATTTATGAGCATCTCTGAACTGGTGTGACCTCAAATATATGCTGTGGGTTAGTGGACTTGGTGCATTCTGTCATCATGTGATAAAGACAGCCTGTGCAGGTTACATCGTGCTTGTCAGGATGGGAGAGCAGAGCAGAGATTTTCCAGCTTAACTGCAGTAGCATAGATTCTCAGCACAGGGAGAAGTGAAACGTGTCAGCAGCTTCTTGATGTCATGTCATTTGTGTTGTGTGCTCGGCCCCACAGCAGCAGCTAGTGCCCTTTCAGACTTGATTTTCACAAACCACAATCACTGAATTTTGTATAGGGGTTGGGTACACTTAACTGAAAGATAACTGTAACTATCTCTGATTTTGCCTACTACAGTTGTTGTCATGACTGCATTTTGTAAGGGGCTGAGATGATGGAGCTCTGTTCTCTTGACCTCAAAGCTGGATGGAATTGTCTTACCCTGTAGGACTCCTGCATCTTAATCAAGAGGGGGACTTGGACTGCAAATTCTCTCTTACTGTGGTGATATTTGTAACAAAATGGGGCACAGCTTCCTGTGAAGCAGTCCCTGTTGGAGTCTGCTTACTTTTCTTCTGAAGCCCCTGGAAACCTCTGTTCTCGTCAGGCAGGACTCTATCTTCCAGAAGGGTTGAACAGCTGTTGCCTTCATCTGT
>JBCJKH010043547.1:0-12378 GCA_039877255.1 Loriculus beryllinus
TGTGATCCTGGGCAACTGGCTCTGCATGGCCCTGCTTGAACAAGAGAGGTTGAACAAGGTCACCTCTGGAGGCTGCCTTAACATCAACTGTTCTGTGATGCTGCCTTTCTGCATGTTCTGTGTCAATCATATATGGTGTTTATCAACAAGACAGATACAGTTAATTAACACTTTACCTCATGTAAATAATGTTTTCTACCCTAATACCTAACTTTAGTGTCAGTGGGCTGTGAAGAGAGAAATTTCCAAAGACAGCAAAGAATCTTGGAGTGGGTGAAACCAATATGCAACATCTGGTTGTATCCACAAGGATATCTGGGACATCCTAGTAGCCCTGAGTAACAACTAGTATCAATAGAAGAAGTTGCACCTTTATCACAATGCATTGCACATATCCATACAATTAAACAATTCAAACTGTCTGAAACTTAGGAAAATTTATCTGGCACAAATGGCACAAAACTCAATCAAATGAGACTGAAAAGATTAAGCCTGCTGCAGAGCTCCTCAGGGAAATAGGCTTCACAGGTTTGAAGGGAATAGCAAGAAACCTATAGTCACCTTCAACCCTCCCTATAGATATACAAATAACAATGTATGAACAAAGAAAAATGATAAAAAGAGAAACAAATTTACTGACAACTCTGAATGAGATCAGAAAACTATCTACACACACTTGCTGTTTAGGATAAAGAAGCTTCTTTCTATATTATAAAGTAAAGCAACTTTAAAAATAGAATTCTCCCTTGGATATTTAATTTTGGAATCATTTCAGAGACTACTAACGTGTTTTGTCAGGTTTGTAATTATTTCCAAAATTGACATCAGCCCAATTTTTAACAAGCACTAACAAGGTATGCTCTAATGTCCCCCAAACAACAGACATTTCCAGAACCTTTAACCCATCCAATCGTGCTTAAATTGACACAGGATGACATTTTTCCAGCACATTATAGTTAAAGTAATTTTGAAAATAAACAGCTAAAAGCTACTGCACCAATGAAGTAGAAAGAAAAGAATTGTCTTGAGACTATTAAAATTAGCCAAATTTTCACTTACCTTTCTTTTCCTAGACTTGGTGCTTTGCTGCAGTTTTTGCTTTGTATTTTTCCATTCCATTATGAATGATATAAAGAATATGGCATGTATGTAAGAATTTGTTTTTAACTGGTCCAAAGGGTAGAATCAACAAGGAAAAATGATGGGTTATCTGGGTCATACTCTTCCCACACTTCTACTTTATTGCAGAACGAAAACTGTTCAGTCAGCAGCATTGTATTACAGGATTGTATATACCAAAGACAGGAATCAGACTAGGTGTGTCTCCACTTTTCTTTTTTTTTTGCTTTTCTCTGTTTAATAAAATAACTATTGCTGTTACCATATCTAACACAGGTGAAAGTATAGTGGCAATAGTGTGCATACATTATTTTGTATGGTTGTTCTGTTACTACCAGGGGATTGGTTTAATTAACTACAAACCTTATCAATTCCCTTCATACTTCATGGAAAAGACACATCTGCTGTTTTCTCTTATGATATTTACATTCACAATATGTAAGTATGTTTAAGTTGCATCCAAATGTTCCTTCTAGAGTATCTACACAAATGCTAAAGCAGTACAAAACACTATATACCTGTGAACTTTGCAACATACCTAACAATGAGAATGGGCACCTACCATTATTTTTCAGAGCTATTTGAGTTAAGGTTCCAGCAGCAAGGATGAGATGGGTTCAATCTGACTGGAGCTATTGTAGGAATTGAGCAGTTACAGTTTTTAACCAGCCACAAGAATCAAACGGGTGGAGACACTTAGATCTCTGCCAGCCAGAGCATCTTAATATCTTGTTCAGGGATTGTGTTTCCATATGCCTTATGGTTATGGAGAACAATACCAGGAAGTTTATCAAGTCATCCAAAACATCTGGCTTGGCATGTTGATATTTTTATTATAAACTGAGGAGGGGGAAAGAGGATTTGACTTATATTAAAACTTTTCTATTGTTGCTTTCTGAGTAATTTTCTCCCTTTTTTATTCAAACTATAATCCTGGTTTTGTGCAATATTCTATGAGTGATTTTTTTTTTAATGTCAAAGTAAAAATGCCCATTTTGTGTTCTGACAAAAGGCTAAAATCTTTATGTCTGCATCAGATAACTATTATGCTTCTTCCCACCAAAGCCACCAGAAGAACTTTGAAGTTTAGTTCTATCAGGATTGAAAAATATAGCAGATGTTGTCTTAAATTTGTTCTTTAGTTTCTTCATTAACTATTTTTCTCTATGACTTTAGGAAGATGCTGTGATTTATTTTTTTTCTTTTATTTTAATATCTAGTTTTAATCTTTAGTCTGCAGCCTTCAGTTCTTCTTGTGTCTTCTAAAATGTAGATGTGTGAGATATTACTTCAGAGTCTCATTGGTTTTATTGTAGCTATATCTGACTGTAGGAGAACGGACAGAAAAGATAAAATGGAAATTCCAAGCATTAGGAGCTTGCTGTATCTTGCAACATATGAAAAACTGCAGTTAAAAAAAAAAAAAAAAATGCAGAGCTTATTACAGTACAGCTGAAATAGAACAGACTACAATGACGTTGTGGATTTAAGTATTTGGCTATCAAATGTAGCAATGGAAGTAGTATCTATCACTACAATTTTTTATGATTTTCAATGAGGGATTTTCTGAAAAAGTTTTGCTACTTTCTGAATGCCACTCTTCACTCCACGTAGAATTGACAAAACAAAGCTAGAGAATTAAACTCGATATTAAAAAAGAGACTTTAATGGGCTCAGTACAGTGCATAACACGAACATTCAAAGAGAAGAACACCCTTTATTCTTTTCGTTAGAAAGGTGAATATTTTCATGCACATTTTTCCTGCGGAGATTTGATTTCCATCTATAGGTAACAAATATGCACCTTGCTGATAAAGCTGTATAAGAAATTTGTAAAATCTTCCAGCTCATGGCTTTTGCAGCCAAGCCCCTTAAATGTGGGCCTCTGGGAGAATAGAGGTACCCTTTCAGCAGTATATTTCCCTTCCAATAAAAAGGTAGGTGCTTACCCCAAACTGGAGAAAAATTAATGAATTTGAGCTTTTCCATGTAACGGAAATTTAAAAAATAGTTTGTTTGGGAGAATGATATTGAATATTTCAAAAATTCCAAGCCACAGAGCCAGATGGCTGAATGTCTTAGACAGAAAGCACACCAGACCATGGATTCAGCTGCTCACAGGAGTGGGAAGCATCATAAACCAGCAGGGAGGCCCAGTTTGCCCATCTGGCAGATTGGAGTCTGTCAGGAATTTCGTCAAAATTAATGTGTTCCTGCAAAATGATTTAATTTTACTGAATCAGAATTTTCCAGGGAAAACCAATCCATCAGAATATTTATCTAATCCTATTGTTTACACTCTGCATAGGAATAATTTATTGGGTTTTTGCCAATGGCTTCCATAGTCTTTTGCAGAATTTATGGCCATGCCATGATTAGTGTTTGAGTTACTGTTGGGTAACCGAACAGATACAGCATCCACAGACACTGAAAAGCAATTCCTCCCATGGAAGTACCTCTAGCAAAGGGAAAGTAGGTAAATTCTGTATGTTCCTTATGTCCTAAGTGTTGTTTTTGTCTTGCCTGTGGCTGATTATGAGAAATGAACATGTACCTTGTTACAGAAAGAAGTTATTGAGACCCAGGTTTCACGTAGGATAAAGAGCATGTCTCTGAGTTGAACAAAAGAAAGGGAATGCAAAAAATGGCTCTGCCACTGCTATCACAGCTTCAACTCCAGTGTATTTTATTTTTCTTCCCCTTCCCCAAAATTATATTTCTATCACATCCCCTTATAACATTTCCCTGTCATTTGTAGTAATACCATTTAAGTTATATGAGATATAGATGGGCTTAAACATAAACTCTGAGACTCAAAAACAAAATCAGAAGGCACAAAAAGTTGCAGGTGCTATTATGGAAAACTGGGGGAAAAAATCAAGTAAAGCATTAGTAATTTATGTTAGACAAATGTGAGCAAAATGAATTTTTTACAGACCCTCATTATTAACAATGAGTTGTAGATAACAAGTAGTGCTTTAAATGAAATCCTTAAAACTTCCTGCAGAAAATCCAAACTCAAGCAATAAATGTTGCAACGGAAATGGAATGATGATTCCCTGATTTCAAGAAGTAAACTTCAGGGATATATTAAAGGGCCCTGAAAAGTGACCCTTTGTTGCTTTTTTTAAAAAGCAGAACACTTTTAAAAGTTATTTGATAAAGAGTATATGCAATCATTCCATATTATGTTGTTTGCAATTGCAATTGCAATTGCAATGTAGCAATTGCAGTGGCTCAGTGATGAAATAATTTTTTTAACTCCAGGCTGAAGAGTTTTGACATTGTGGAGATTTTTTATGGTGCATATAGAAAAATGGAGTGAAATATTTTTATCATTAAACTTACTCACTGCTCTTTCTTAACCTCTTATTTGAAAACAGGTAGGTAACAAATTGAACTCTTGAATATTGTGCCATCTGATGAATATGAAAAACACATCAAGTTCTACAAAAATTTAGACTTTTATTCTTCACTGGAAAAGTCCAAAAGAAATTACTTAGCTTCAGCTGTGGAATCTGAATGTGTGTCTTGCCAGCACGGAGAGGTGGTACTTTTTAGACCTTTTAGCTCTAGTTTAAAAAGTAGTATACACTGAGCATTGTCAAATTCAAATTAATATCTGAGAATGTGCTTTTAGATGATGAAGAAATAAATAAAAATGAGAGAATCCTAGGACTGCAGGTAACAGAAATGTTACTGGTTTTTTCCACAGTTCTTACACACTAAAGAAATATTGCATGGGTCCACATAATGAAAATGAGCATATTGACAAGGAAGCCAAAAATTTAGATTTTACCTTAGTTCTTGCATGTTCTTATTGTAATCCTAATGTTTGTAATCTTAAATGCCATGATTTGGGATAAAAGATATGTTAAAAGAATTTACAAATTTAAAAAAAAAAAATTGTTAATGTTTCAGTGACCCTACCCTCATATGCCTTGAATGTTCATATTGTTCTAATTGTATCACATACAGAGATTCCCAGATGTTAAGTCTGTATTTCATTATGTATAGAGTTTGTGTAGCTGAAGTCATCACAACCAGCTAAATAGCTGGTAGGCACCATGGAGCACTCGAAGAGTGATTACACGAAATTTGATTTTTGGCAAGCTAGCAAACGTGGAGTGTACCCAAGGTGGCTAAAAGCACATAAAGTTCTTAGAGTTCACTTCATATCAGCAGTAGCAGAGTTTCACTGCTAATGGTGTTTCAGACTTTTTCTTCATTTAATACTGTCAAGAGATACTATGTACTGTGATGCTTAGGGATGAAGGAATACACAAACCAGATTATTCTATTCATTTTCCATGCTGCAAACCATAAAAACTGACTATTCTGAGTGTTTCAGCAGGTTCTATGTGGGCAAGATTTTGTTCTACCTTTGTGCATTTCAAAGGAAAAGGTCTCATGGCAATACTTAACAAAAATTGAGAATTGGAAGGGTTCCACTTTTCTCAGCCAAAGCAGAACATTATCAGCAACACAGAAAACTTCCACTGTTCACCAGTCTGACCTGTGTGGATAATTGCAAACAAACCAAGATTTTTTGTATGAGTTCACAAAACTTGTGTGTGGGATTTTAATAACCTAAAGCAAATCAAACTAATTAATATAGAATAGGATATTATAGTTAGATCCACAAAGTTTTTGCATGTTCATGAAAACTAGATCAGTGTTTGTACAAACTTAAGCTACTTGAAGTGGTTTGTGTTGCAGTTTATGGGATATTGTGTGATAGAGATTATTTCAGCCTGTAAAACCAAAGCCTAATAAGTTTCTGTTTGTCATAGCTTATATTTACATCAAGTACTGTACTCTCAATATGTAACATGCCCCTTGTAAAACAACACTTTTTCAAAAGGTACTGATTATATCCGTTAACACCCACATTAGCTGAATTGCCTGAAAAGATATTTGAAATATTTTTCTTTTTAAAGTGAGATCTTCAGCTTATCCAGTTATACATACAGTAGTATTTTCACATGTTACAATTCTTTAGTAAGAGTTACTCTAAGCACATACTTGAGAAGAAAGATATAGGTGAGGATTCAGAGTTCAGTCAGGTTTTTGGTTTGTAGTTTGGAAAGTACAGGAAAGTCCCTGCCTCTGTGGAGCCAGGATTCTACCGTAACTGCTTTAAAATCTCACTGCTTTTAGCATGAATTTCTCTGGGATTTTGGAGCCCAGACTTGGCTTCCATCAGTTGTGTAGCCAGCCTGCTCTGCACCCATGTACTCAGGAACAGCACCAGGACAGACTTTACGCCACCTGCTTAAGAACTACTTGCACCACCAACTGACCACGTTTTCACTAGTACTTATTTCAGCTGGGTTTAACAAAAATAAATGCCTGATAAGTCAAGAAAAGATTGATGATTTCCACTGCCAAGGTAACACAGCAACCCCAGAAAACCAGACTGCTCCTGGAGTTATCAGATCAAAATGTAAAAAGGTGGTGAAAGGGCAGACAGACTGGTTATGAAATATGAAGGTAAAATGTTGTTTGAACACAGAACAGCTTTCAGAAAGAGGTGAAATGTAGTTCAGGACCAAATTCACTTTACAGTATTTAGCTCCCTTTTGTAAAATTATTTGTATCATCAGATGTTTTTTCCAAGTAATATTTCTCTAATAATTACAAAAAAAGGTTAACAACAGGCCAAAACTCTAACCTTATCTTCAGAAGAATGAAACAGAGCTCAAAACAGGATTTGGAGATTGGAAACATGGGAAACATGGAAAATCCTGGTTTGTGTTTCGATTCAGGCAGAAGTGAGAAAAGTTTTTTGTGGGAAAAGTCACCTACAATTAATCCCTATGAATTCCCCCGAAATTTCAAACTATATAGCATAGTTTATCCAAAACAGAGGGTACATTGGAGGTAGAAGCAGTACAAACATTAAACAATAAGGATTGATTGAAGTGCATCAGACATTAATATATACTTTTTAACCTTTTATGAATTAGGGAAATAATTTTTACTCATTCTTATATCATAAGGGTGCAGTCTAGAGACTGATGAAACACATATAGCTGATTGGGATCAGGCTTCTTTCCTTTTAATCCATTTCAAATATCCAAATCACAAGAGCAAGGCTCATATAGTAACAAAGTTTGAGAGGTAAAAGAAAATGCCTGGAAAGGCTAGGAAACAGCATCGGGCAGGAACAGTTTTGGTAGGTCATTAGGCCCATGATCAACAAAACACAGCCTAACTTTGAATTTCCAGATTGCAAATACTTTATAAAATTGAAAGTCCTCTATACAATGACGTGGTGCATTCTTCTGCAAGGGACTGTCTTAATTCCTAAAGATGCTCTGAGCATTTTAGTTGATATAACACTAGAGCAATGAGTTAGAAACAAAATCAGAAGCACACTTGCTTCATCAAGGAATCTGATCTTGAACCCAAAACCCATGGTGGTATCAACCCTGATCAGGATTAAGACTTTGACTGTGTGCTTTGTGCATGGTTAAAGAACAGAGAACATCTGGACCCCAGAATACAGGGACTTGTAAAGGGAATTGTACCTCCCACTCTGAAGCTGATAGAAAATTGAATTACAAAAATCTTTCCTCAGTGACCTCATTATCATATTTCAAGTGTGAACAGGGAACATAATGTTCTGAAATGCATAAATTTTAATCAATGTACTTTTAATTAATGTAAACAAAAAGCAAAAAATATTTTTTCCCATATTTGTACAAAAGGACTCAGCTACAAACACTGGCTGTAGAAAAAGTACACTCTCTTACAGACTACAAAAGCTACATTTGTCTGTTTATCTGTTTCTTCCATAAGATGATCATAAATACATTCACTTAACTGCTCCCTCTTCCTCCAATGTCTTCCTAAGCAGTAAATTATACTGTGCCCATAGTCCTATAAAGTGTCAGTCAGCTTCCACACAACAAAATTAATGAGCAGTGTTGCTAAGAGCCAGGTGTGCCAGCCTAAATGAAATATCTCATGGAAGCTCGCACTTTGGACCAATAAGTATGTTTAGTCAACATGGCTATTTTATATACAGAAACAGATGTCCCTCCAGAACAGACTTCATTTAGTTTTAGCTTGCAGGTACCAGGAATTACTTGAAAACAAATTTTATACATTACTCTGAAGGCTGATGGGCAGCATGAGTGGCAATGTTGATTATTTTGCCTTTTATTCTGCTTTTATTAAATAATATTGCTATTCATTATGGTGGCTGAAGGCATGAAAGAATATCTGTCCTTTTGTTGCAATAGGCTAAATTTACAAGAACATTCCCCACACATGTGTGGCTAAATGCACATTATCTCTGGAAGTACACACAATATGCCAAGATACATTTTTTTCCCCCAACAAAATGTAGCCTTTATAAAGTGCTCTGGGGAAAGAAAATGAAAGATGCCAGATGACAAATGCTAAGTGCTCATTGCTTAGCAAACATGCTGAACAAATATCACAAACCTGCAAATCCATTAAGTACAGGAACTCATTCCACTGAAGCCCAGAGCAGGAAGACAAATAAAAAGCTCATGATAATACAGTTAAAAGCAACTGGGTTATATGAAAATTGAATGGGAAGAAACATTTATTTTGGTGCAACTGTATTGTTAGACATTTCTTTGTATTTCTCAAGTATCCTCAAAGATTTCATTTTAGGATAACGAAAGGAGACAAGACAGAAATGGCACCACAGTATGAAAATTAATATGACATAACAAAATAAACTCTTCTTATATAAAACTTTCATCTACTATTTTCACTTTCCTCTTTGCAACAAAGGAGTGGGCCATGCGTTTAAATAGTCAATTAATTATCATTCAATTTTTTTACTAGTATATAGCATCCTTAACCCTTGAACCATCAGACACTTTACAGTGTTACACTGCAAGCTGACTAACAGGCACCGTATACTTTACCATCATTTACATTCAATGTTACTGGGTATAGGAGTAAAACATAAGGTGAGAGAGTTGTCACAAAAGTGTGTTGAAAGCTACAGGTAGGGAGAAGGCTTGTCTGGCTCTCAGCCGAAGGCAAAATCCATCTAAGATAAGGAGTCTGTCAAGTTCATTGAAGCTACAGAGTCTGTCACAGTGAAGAATTTAGGCATAAGTCAAGGGCAGCTGTCTGAAAGCAGGCATTATTCACTTTTCCAGCAGCAAAACAGTCTCAGGTTCTCAACAGAGAGGGATCTGCATAGAATAGCATAGCATACCTTATAAGGTATAGTAAATTTGTTTTAGCAGTTCCACCCGTGTACTACCATGATAACTAAATCTTATGTTTTGATAAAGTCAATCTATAGTTCTGTTATTAACCAACAGAGGCTGATTTGTGAAAGATAAATTGGCCACCTGACCAATCCAAAATTTGAACATAAGGGTAAACAATTTTATACATATACTTTATCATCACTTCTAATGCCATTAGTATGTTTCAAGAAAAATTCTCTGAGATTTTAAAAGCTTCATAGTACCATATTCTCACTTTCTATTTTCTTATGAGTGATAAAAAATATTTAGATATTCTAGAAAAATCTTCAGGGAATAACTTAGGTGGAAAAAATGCTGGTAAAACACAAAATCCTAAATTAAGTAAATTTCTGTTAGTGAAGTCAAAAACCTATTTCTGGGATTGGGACAGAAGGTTTTCCTTCAGAATAAGGACCTGACAGAAAACGTTCTTATGCAGAAAATAAAAGAAAATGAGAGTGAAAAAAAAAGCCTTCTCATCAGTTAAGGACATGATTTAGTTGCTGAAAGAGTATTGGGCTTCTGATACCCCAGAAGAACAAGTGTGGATCATGGCACAGGATTCCAGATGCTTCTTCTACCATATTAAAGGTGAAAGTGAAAAATGAGAATGCCAGGTAAGTACAAAGCTCTATCCATACCTATTGATGGGATTCAGAGCCTGAGAAAAAGAGACAGGAGATAAACCTGTGTTGTAAGTGACCACAGTCTAGATATAGTAATTCATAGACATTCTCCAATAGACTTGTGTGAAGAAATTTAAGAAAGGGAGACAGACAATCAGAAATGTATACATGGAGGAGAGCAGCTGAAGCTGAGCATGAGAAACATAAAATTTTGAGGAGGCTATGAGCCTCAGAATTACACGCTTCTAATGGATATCAGCAACAACTTACTTGGACCATCTTCAGGGCCACAACCCAACCATATTGGGGTTTTCTGAGGCACAGGATCTAGGACGGTGACTTGTCAGTTGAAGGGGACTTGTCACCAGTGTGCAGTGATTAGGAACCAGCAGCTGAAGAAGGTTTTGGATTGTGCTTCTGGAAAAAAAGAAAAAAAAGGGGAGATGAAAAAGTAAGTTTTTAATCTGTATAGCTGTCTTGCATGGTTAAATACAAAATTGCCTGTTGTGGTCAGTGGTCAAATAAGGTTCAGAAAATCAGCAGAGATTCCTCCTGCATAGATAAATGACAAGATATGGATATGTTCTCCTCACACCCAAGTCATTCTTGCCAAGAGCACTGGAAAGTGGTAAACTCAGGCATTCAGATGAAGGCCAGTGTTTACAGGAATCTGCTGTGAATTGCAAGAGGATATGTATATTACTAGGCCTCAGAACATTCATTGGCTCCATCTGGGGAAATAGTTTCCATACTCTTAATACAGGCTGCAGCCCCCGAAGGAAATGCAGCAAAGAAAATTATTTAAATGAATAGGAGCAAAACTTACCAGAAAGTGAGCCAACAAAGTTGCAAATTTGACAAGAGAATTAAAGAAAGTGGGCTGCTAAGCCAGAAGAGTTCCAGCCCAAAGTTCCTGTCAGATGATTTCCTAAGGAAGATTTTGTCCCAAAGTCCCTGTTAGAAATAGTAGTGGATTTAACCTCCCACAGAAAAAAGAAAAAAAAAATAAAATCAAAAGTAGAACAGGGTTGTAAATCCACATTCTTTCCTAGTGCCTCTGTTTCAGTTTGTGTGGTAAGATCTTTTTCTGTCATATAAGGTGGTAATTCTGGCTAATGCATAGGTAACCCTTTTTTGATCATTAACTGAACACCTCTGTAGGTCAGGCAGGGGCTCCTAATAGCCTATTTTGGTAAATCATTGAAACATCTGTCAACAGCTGGCAGCCTTCTGAGCTCTGCCTGGAAAAATAAGCTTTTTCCTCACTTTTGTGTACCCTTGTCATCATGTGACAAATTGTGAACTATTGTGACATTGAAAGTTTTCAGAATTAAATAGTCTTTACTTAATTAAAAATTAAATTAAAAAAATTAAAAAAATAGCATAAGTTTCCCAGTTTATGATAGATCACAGCCTGTGATGAACTGCAGTTTAGCTTAATCATAAGGTTTTGGCTTTTCGGAGTAAGTCCATTCAACGCTCAGTTCATAAATATAAGCATGTAGAAAGGATAAATTATATGGCCAAGTGTCAATTTGAGTGTGTGTGGTCAGTGAGCTCAGGTAGGACAAATGGCTTTCTAATTTTTAAAGAAAAAGGGAAATACATAACCTTATCTAATTTTCCAATTACTTATAACTCTGGAGATCAATTTTTTCTTCCTGTTATGTACCTGCTTTTGTGAAATATTAGAATTTAGATTTTCATACAATATCCCTGTTACTACTAAGGAAAAAATGCATTGCCTTCAGCACAAATGGTTGTTGTAATTCTCTATATAACCCAGTATCTTAAAAAGTATGTATGCAACCAGCATTAGCAGTTTTTAGCTTGGCTATGCAGGCAGTGACAGTGTCTGAAAAGCTTTGTTTATTCATTTGAGTGTGCCATACTGGAAAAGAAATCAGGAAAATTATAATCACAAAAATGTCAGGAGAAAGGTTTGGATTCCTCTTTTTTTTTTTTTTTTCATCACACATTCTTATATGAAGGCAGTTAGACACACAAAAAAAATCACTTTGAAACATTACATAAAATAACAGAATGCCAGAAAGTGACAAACAAACATATATAGGAATATGATTGGAAGTACTACATTTTTCTCATTTAGAAATTTCTCATTTAGAAATTTCTGCAGCATTTTTTTTATTTTCCTTAACTTACCACCTTTGGTGCACTTTGCATACCTCTTGGATCTGAATTGTTTCTTTTTGCCAATCCAGTGAAACCAAGATTGATTGATGGCTTGGCATCGTGAGTGAAGATTTGGGAGAGGCTTTACCCACGCTTACTGCAAGCACGATGACCAAGGGCATGAGGGATATGCAAATCTGGTTGGAAAAAGTGTGCTTAGGCAATCAGGAAGTGTCCAACCAGGACTGACATCT
>JBCJKH010043556.1:0-20528 GCA_039877255.1 Loriculus beryllinus
CCCTGTGCCAGCGCCTCAGCACCCTCACAGGGAAGAGCTTCTGCCTAAGAGCTCAGCTCAGTCTCCCCTCGGGCAGGGTGAAACCCTTGTCCCATTCCCGCGTGGGGCTGCGGGGCCGTGCATGAAGGACACGAGGTGGCAGCAGCGCGCTGCGCGGAGCCGGCCGCTGCCGCATCCCCGGTCCCCACCGCGGTCTCATCCATCGCCCTGGTCCCTGCTGGGTGCTCAGTGGGTGCTGCTGACCAATGGGATCCGCACCCCTGCTCCTCGGGGTTTCGCTATGGGTTCCCGGCATCCCGATGGGATCGGGGGGTGCTCGCGGGTCCTTGCCCACTCCTTACCCTTGGGACTGGGCTGGAAGGAGCCTGGGGCAGGTAGGAAGGGGCTCACCCTGGGGTTTAGAAGGGTGCAGGCAGGGAGCAGGGTTTGATGCGGTAGGGCAGGGACCCTGGTTTGGGGTGAGAGCAGGGGACGCTGCTCTTGTGGGGTCCCTACAACAGGATCAGCTCCCAGGGGATGTTGCCTGCGTGGCATGGGGCAGGCTGCTGGAGGGGTTCATTGGGGAGCTGCAGCTCCAATACTGGAGGCCACGCTCCCTGCTCCATCCCTTGGGAACGAGCACTGCTGCCTTTTCCTCCTGTCTTTCCGTAGCTCCTTTAGGAGGGTTTGCACTGGTTTAGATTTTGGGTTTCTCTCTTATTCCCAGTCCTCATCTCAGTCACTGCCCCCACATATCTCACCCGCATCCTCAAATCGCTCTATTGATGCTCGATATCCCATGGATGGGACTGGGGGTCCCACGGGGGTGTTGTGCTTTTCCTGGCTGTGCTGCAGGAACTGGGAATAGGGGAGGTTGTGCCTGGTGCTGCTGCTTCGGCATCTGAGCGCTGGTAGGAGGCATTGCCACGCTCGCCATGAGCTCACCACGAGCTTGCTGCTAGCACCGGCTTTGGGGAGGGGGAGAAGGGATCCCGGTGCATCTGCGGCAGGAATGAGTGCATGGAAAGGAAGGAAGGAGTGAAGGAAGAGGCAAAAGGGAGGGAGGGGAAAAGCGAGGTCGCGGCGCTGGTGGAATCACGGCGAAAACAGCCGGAAAAAGGAAACGGGCCCCGAAAAGTCAAATAAAAATAGCAGCGAGCCCAAGTGTGCAGCACATGGAGTGAGCGCATTTCCTTCGAGGGCAGCACCGCACGCTCCCGCCTGCTCCGGGGGGGCCGCTCTCATGTGGCTCCAGCAGTCACTGCTGCCATGGTCCCTGTCCCCCCCCAAGGGCCGTGCCAGCCCCTAAGGGCTACGTGTGCCTTGCACAAGCTGGCCCCGGCCCATGGGGATGGATGAGCTCAGGCACGGTGTGAAGGCTGCACCCACACACACACACACGTACGTGTGTGTGTTAGTGCAGGGGAGGATGCGATGTGTGGGGTGGGGATGTGGTTGCTGCACCCTCATCCCTGTGCTGGGCCTTGTGCCCTGGTGATGGCCCGGCCAGATGCAGCCGGGCGCTGAGCGCACGCGGTCACGGCTTCCTCCCCGCGCTGCTTGTTTTGCAATCAGGGCTGGGTTGGTTGATGGGGACTGAGGCTCCTTACCAGGACCAGTGTCCTGCATCCCAACCCAGCTCCGGGCTGAGCTCGGAGGCAGCAGCAGCTCTCAGTGCACTGGGGGGCTGTGCCCAAGGACCATGCTGGTGGCTGCCCTGTTTCCACAGAGCCGATGCCGGAGACACATTTCCCTCCATCGTTGTCCCACCAAAACGCAGCTGCCCCACAGCCGTCACCCTGTCAGGGTGCCAGCAGCCCCCCAGGATGGCGTCTGGGGGTTTCTTGCCCGTATGAACCCCTTGCTTTGGTCTTCGGTCCCTTGGCAGCCCCGGCGCTGGGGGCACTGGCACATGCGAGGCTGTGTCTGACGAAGCAGAGCAGCGTTTTGTTCTCTCCCATCTCCCTGCAGCATCGTAAAGCTGTTGAAAGCCCAGATTTATGGTGTGATAAACGCTAGGGGCTCTGCTGAATGTTTTACTGCTCCATCCTTTGCAGAGCAGCGGGGAGAGCCGGGTGGCACACCCAGCAGCATCGCTGCCCGGCTCCAGCTGCAGGACAGCGCATCCCATGGGACGGGGACGGCTGGGAGCCGTGCTGTGTCCCAGGTGGGTCCTGGCCTCCCTCCCCTCCAGGCTATGGGATACCAGCTGCCCGGGCCTCTGCGGGCAGTGGGGGAGCGCTGACCCCGCAGCACGTCCCGGTGCTGGAGGCATCTGCAGACCAGATTGAGCAGCGTCGTGCCGGGGTGCCCGCGCCAGGATGTGCCAGCCCAGAGGAGGGGTGCGCCCCGGCCCAGCTCCGGGTGCTCTCCCTCCCCACATCCCCGTCGCCTGCTCTCCCGCTGGGTGCCGCAGGCTGCTCGGCAGGAGGCTGGGAAGGGATGGGGATGCTGGATGCTGCTGCGGAGCCAGCAAGAGGGATGCAAGCCTCGGGGATGTGCGTGCATGTGTGTATATGTGTGTGTGTGTACATGGGTGTGTGTGTGACTGTATGTGTGTATACGGGTGCATGCGTGAGTGTGTACGTATCTGTGTGTGCATGGATGTGTGTGTTCATGTGTGCACGCATGGATGCTGGAACTGGATGAGGTCCCTCCCAACCCAAACCATTCTATGATCGTGCGTGTGCACACATGTCCCTGCACACGCATGGATGCCTGCATACGATTCCTTTCCATGGCTGCTTCCCAATGGGGTGGCTGCAGCCCTCAATGCCACCACCGGAGCCGTTGGAGCCGGCAGGCCTCGGCATGGGGGGAAGCAGCGGGACGGGATGCCGGGCTCAGCGGGAGCGCCGGCTCGCTCGTAGGCTGGATGCTCCCGATCCCTGTCCCCGATGGTATCGCAGCATCCCGGGGCGGGCACTGGCTCCAATGGCTCTTGACACCCAGCAGGAGCCAGGCAGCGGCGAGGGGCCCGGCTAGACCCTGCTCCATGCGCATGATGCTTCCCAACACAGGAACGCATCCACGCCAAGGGGCCGAGAAGCCTGCGGGCGGTATTGGAGGCCGGGGGGGGTGTGTTTGGGACCACGCTGCCTCCCATCACCGTGGCCCCCGGCCCCGCTGCTCAGCCCATTGTTGGGGCTGGGGGGGGGGGAAGGATCGCTTTGTCAGAGCTCGGCAATGTTTTATTCTAACAATTCCCCAAACCCGCCGGGCCCCCGGGCCTGGATGTGATTATTGGAGGGCAAATTCCCCAGCATCGCTCCCTCTCCTCGCCGCTCCGCCTGCGGCCGTGCCGGGCAGAGAGGATCCAGCCCTGCTCCCATCGCCTTGGCTTTGGGGACCCCCAACCATGCCGAGAGCCCCCTGCTCCTGTGGCCAGCGCTGGGGGGGTTGGGGGGGGGGTGTTTGGTTGTCCCTGGCATTGTCTCCGCAGCAGCGGGATCCGTGGCAGCGCAGGGGCAGCGGTGACTCATGGAGGGGGATGTGAATCACAGCCTTGCTCTGCGGGCAGGATGCGGCCCCGCGCTTGCCGCATGCCAGTGATGGACCGCAGGCTTTGTCCTCCGCGGGGTGGAAGCGGCTCGCTGCCCGGGGATGGATGGGATGGGATGGGATGGGATGGGATGGGATGGGATGGGATGGGATGGAATGGGGCTGCGGCTCTTCCTCGGGGCCTCTCAGCACCCTAGGGTGCTGGCACAGTTTTCCCGGCCCCAGCTTTGGGGTGGGATGAGGGTGCTGCGGGGCATGGGTGCCTCCTGGCTCTCTCTGAGGCTCCTCTCAGTGCTGGGGATGGATCCTCATTGCTGCTTGCTGCGGTGGTGGTGAAAAAGCTGGTGCCTCCTTGGCAAAGTACCCTGGAAAGCCAATTGCCCAGTGAACGTTATCAAATCCACGTAAAATCCCTCGCTTGGGGCCAGATCATCTTATTCCATCTCACCCCACTGCTGCATTTCCAGCCTGCAGGCAGTGGATGCTCAGCCCCCATCCCGGAGCTGAGTTTTGGGACAGGCACCAGGGGTGATGCTGCTCATGGAGAGAGAAGCAGCCAATGCTGGTGCCCTGCAGTGGAGCCATCCAGGTTAGTGTCCATCCAGAGGGGGACACCCTGAGGGTGTTGTTGCTGGGAATGGATGGATCCTGGGAGCAGCCAGGGCAGAGGAGGGGGTTCACAGCCACAGGGTGGGATGATGGAGGAGGGATTGGTGCCATGGTGCTGTCCTGGCTCTGACAGCATCCTCAGAAACTGGGCAGGGACTGGGAGCAGGCAGCATCTTCTGCCTGCAGCTCCTTGCCACTGGTGGGGACAGAAAGGGCCGAACCATTATCTGCAAGCACACCCCAGTGCCTAAACCTGCTCCTTCATTGCCAGAGCCCCTTCCTCATTGGTGCTGCCCATCCCTGTGCTCTCAGCCTCCTGCCGGACCTTAAAATACAGCGAGTCATCAAAGCAGAGCCGCTGCGGCGGCAGGGCCATGCAGGGCATCCGGAGCACGGCACCGGTGAGCAGCCCGGCGAGCAGCGAGCCACCAACAGCCAGCACCAGCCCTATTGCCTGGCACAGCGCCTGCCACCCTGCCCCACGGCCCCCCAACCGTCCCATCAGCACCCCCTCGGTGGCGTTGCCTCCAGTGGGGGAGAAGTGGTACCCAGCGGTGACCTCGGGTACCACCAGGATGGCCACGGCGCTGGCTGCGGCTCCGAGGATGCCGGGCAAGCCGTGGAGGTTGTGGATGCCGCATTGGTCCTGCAGTGAGAGCTTCCTCGCCAGGAGAGGGGTGAGAAACCTGAAGCCAAGGAGGCAAATCGTGGCTGAGAGGCTCCCCAAGGCAAGGGCAGCCCCTGGTGCCATGGCCATGTCAGCCACCGCGCCGATGGCCACCCCACCGGCCAGGCTGCCGTTCTGTAGGTGGCCGGGGCTGAGCTTCCCATCCCTCTCCATCAGGCTGGAGGCCACCACGGTGGTCACGGCGCTGGCACTCATGGCCAGCAGGGTGTTGAGGATGGCGCGGTGCTGAGCATCCCCTGGTTGGCAGAGAACAGCCACAAAGCTGGGCCAGAAAACCCAGAGGATGAGCATCCCAACCAGGGACATGAGGTCTGAGCGCGGTGTCGGGGTCTCCTTGGGGTGCACCGGCTGCTGTGCTGCCCTGAACAGAGCCTTGGACACACCGAGGCCAAAATAGCAGGAGAAGATGTGGATGGTGACGGTGCCCCCCACATCCAGGACACCCAGACAGGTGATGATGGCCCACTCTGTGGTAAGGTAGATGGGGACTTCACATGTGGCCATGACGAGGAGCTGGCAGGGGCTGGTCCTCCCCAGTATGGCCCCCGTGGAGATGAGCACTGTCACAGCAGCGAACTCTGCAGTGAGGATGTTGTGGAGGCCCAAGTGGACCTGGCCATGGTGGAAGCGATGGAGCAAACCCTGCAGCAGCAGCGCCCATTGCATGGAGGAGTTGAGCAGGAGGAAGTTGTGGGTGAGGACACTGAGCCCATAGAGGGGCAGGAAGGTCAGTAAGAGCCCCAGTCCCACCACCAGCATCACCTGGATGTCCTGGAAGAAGGGGAAGACGCTGTAGAGGCGGTTGGCCATTGAGTTGGCGTCTTCTGCCTGTGCCGAGGGCTCATCGTAGGTGACGAAGAAGGTGAAGAAGAGGAGCAGGGCAGCCTGGAAGAACCCCAGGGAGAGGGGCAGGAGGCGGTGGGGGCTTGCGGCTGGTGTTGTGGCCATCCCAGGGTGGACAGGAGGGGCCAGTGACCGGCAACACTCTCGGGGTGAACTCCACTCCCTCTGACACTGGGGGTTTTATGGCCACGGTTAATTTTTAACCAAAGGTATAAGTTTATGTGCCAGAAGAGGAGCTTTTCCCCTTCCCTTCTTCAAACACAACGCCCATAAATTACCCACATGCTCTCGTTTGGCCGCCATAAAATGCGGATGATTTTGAGGAGAAACAAGAAAAACCTGCCATGGAGCAGAGAAGGAAGGACCAGGGATGCGGGTACCATGGCATGAACCCCATTTAACCCATCCCTACCTGCCAACAGGGATAACACCACTGAAACCCCAGAGTGATGCTGGAAGCTTGGATATCCCAGCTCCCAATCTGGCTCTGCCATACCCCACTGGAAGGGCTCTGGTGTTGCCACCACCCCACTCTACCTGATGATGCCCATTTTGTTTGCCCAACAACTGCCTGCATCTTACGGAGCTCCAATCTCGGGACCCCAAATCTCGTTTCCTCACAGGTTTGCGTTGGCTTCAATGGCTGGAAATTCATTAACAATTAAACATAACAGAAAAACAAAGGGCAGAGCAGCCAAGCAGCTCCCCCCAAGTTTCTGGGTTGCTGCTTTAGTGACATTTTTGCCAGTGAAATGTCTGGGAAAAAAAAAAAAAAAGAAAAAGAAAAAGAAAAAAGAAAAGAAATTAGGAGGAAAAAAAAAAAAGGCAAAGAAGAAGCCATCTCTGAGAACCACAAGAACAAAAGGCAGAGGGGTTGGTAAATATTTGTTCCAGAGAGAAGATATTTTTGTGCTGTCCCTGATCTCAACACCCCTGCCGCGGGCGCTGGCTCCGCGCCGCTCTTCGTCATTGTTACTGGAGGATGAGGCAGGCGAGGGCGCAAAATGGGAAACAATTGTTGGATAATGTGTGCGAGGCTCCCCTGCCAACCCCTCCCCGGGCCCGTTTGCAACCCCAAGAGGCTGGAAATGAGGGCGATGGAGAGGAGGAGGAGGTGCTTTGCAAAGGGGGGTGTTGAGGAAGGGCTGTGCTGCACCCAGCGGTGGCGAGAGCTGCAGGGTTTGAGGGGTGGGAGCTGGGATGCTTTGTAGGGACTGGATGATCTTCCAGGTCCCTTCCAACCCAAACCATCGTATGGTTCCATGGTTCTAGATCTGCCCATAGCATGTCCCTGCCGCATGGATGGTGATGCTAACAGCAGTGGATGCTCCCATAGGGATCCCTTGCCCAAAGAAATGCGGAGCTGGGGTCCCCATGGTGCTGTATGGCTCTCTCTGCTGCCACCAGCATGGCTGGGGGTGGGATGGGATGAGTAGACGGGATGCTCCCATTGCCACAAAGGGGTTTTCAAAGGGACAGCCTGGCACATTAAAACCTCTTTGGTTGATGGCTGGTGAGATAAACCCCAGTGGTGATGTCTGGGGCAGGTAGTGCTCCTGAGATGGAGGGGCCAGGCTGCTCCTAAAGGGCTGGGAGAAATGGTTTGATCCCATCTGAGCAAGGGAGCTGCATGCAAAGCAAGGGCAGGGCTCCCCTCGGTGTGCCTGGACCGGGCTGAGCACTCGGTGCTGTGCTCTCACTCCCCTCCTGCATCCCCACGGCAGCTCAGCCCTCCCCTTCCTGCTTTGGTTTGGGGCTTTTCAAGTGAGGTTAAAAAGATGCTCAAAGAAAAAGCTTTGAACAGATCGTTTACAAAGCAGAGCTTTGAAGATCTCAAGGCAGTGGCACGCGGCCTCCTGTGAGGAGAAGGAAGAGGAGGATGCTGGAGCATCCCAGTGCTGCTGGAGAGGACAAGCACTGAGCTGGGAGGTTTGGGATGTAAAAGCCCTCCTGGATCTGACTGAGACCTCTGGCAAGGGGTAGAGATGTGGGGACACAGGAGGTTGGGGTTGGCAGGCACGATGTTGGGGCGCGCACAGGGAAGCAGCAGTGCAGGGTTTACAGGCTCAATGCCCGGAGATGACGCAACTCCTTATCTCCTTCAGCAGGAGATAGGGAATTGCAGGCTCAGCAGGATGTCCTTGGACATGTGCTCCTTTTCCACCTGGAAACCTTGCTCTGGCAGCACATGGGGATTTGAGATGCTTATCCAGGCTCCAGAGGAGCAGAAGCCAACAGAGGGGCTCGCTCCTGACCTGCAGCCCCTGGCATCCCTCCTGCATCCCTTCTGCATCCATCACCTGGCTCTACTGCATCCACCACGAGGCTGAACCCTATCAGCACATGGAGACTGAGACCAACCACCGCCACGCTCCTTTGCCAAGCTGTTGGGTACCGCATCCCCTTCCCTTAGGGCAAAAGGCCATCCTGTTTAGCCTCCCCACTTCCCAACCCAGACCAGGTGCAAAGAGCAGCGATGCACCAAGCACCCCGCCGCAGAGAGGGAGGGAAACCACCACTGGGATGCAGATTAAAAAGCAACCTTTATGGCACCCATAAAAGAAGGTCCAAGTTTCAAGAGGTCGCTGGGAAGGTGAAAGTCCCCCCTGGACCCAGAGCACCCCCAAGGACAGCAAATGATTAACCCCACGGTGCAGGGATGCCGTGGTCCTGAAAGCAAGAACCCGGCACAGGGAGGAAGGTCCAGGTCCCTCCAGTAACATTATCCAGGCACAGAGAGAGTTCTCTATTGGAGCCGGGATGGAGGAAGCATCTGGCTGGGATGGCGGGGAGGGAAGCATGGAATTCCACCCCCCACGTCCCCCTTTCACTGTGTTTTATGGCAGGAGGACTCGGGGAACCATTTTAGCCTGATCCACGCTGGGGCTGCTCGAGGAGTTCCCTGCTGAGGGCTGGATACAAAGAAAAGCTGAATTAACCGAGGGTCATATAAGGCAACAGGATCCGACAGATCCGAGCCAATATATGCTGGCAACAGCCAGTCCATGGCACTGTGAGAAAACACTCCTGCAAGCTTAACAAATCCCTATGGTCTAGAAAGTCATGTACAAGAAATTACTGATGAAGGGATCTAGTCATATCTGGATTTCCAGACGTTGGTCATGCTCCTGCCGCGTTTTGCAGGCCATATAAGTACATGGATCTGAATCCCTGGTGCTGGAGACCGGCAGGATTGTTCCGATCGTCTTGTCTGACCTCCTGCGTCAGACCAGGGCTCCCGGCGAGGAGGAGGATGCTCAGCACAGCCGGGTGGTGGCGGTGGCCGGATCCTGCTGCCGGGATGGGATGGGGTTGGATGGAGAAGTCCGAAGGGGTGTGAGAGTTGGGAATCCCGGGGTGGTAGCAGCGTGGATGGGTGCCTTCCACCCCATGGCAATGTGCTGGTACCCCAGCAGGAGAGAGCAGGAGCTCCGGCTGCATCCCAGCAGTGCGATGGGGAGGGATTGGCATCGCTTTTCTCCCCATCGCCTCCTCCAGCTGCTTTCCTGAGCCCGGAGCACCCCAAATCTCCCCATTCCTTACAGATCCTGCTGGAAAACCAGGCTCCACATGGAGCTACGCCTGGCTCCGGCTCCATCCCCTCTGTACATCCCATATAAACCCTTCCTGGCGTCTAAGCGAGCACCACGAGCGCTTTAAAAGCTCCCGTCCGGCTCCGACCCTGTCAGGAGGTGGGCAGGGGGCCAGACCCCCCCTTCCCCAGCTGGGTCCTACCGAGGACGAGGTGGGGAGGGGGGGAGCAGGGACACACACATGCACACGACAAAGGGGAACAGACGTCACCCCGGCATCACGCGGTCCGAGTGGCCTTCTCCATCTTGTTAGCACATTGTGCAACACAACATGTGGAGGCGCTGGGACCGCACACGCATGAACTCCCTGACAGCCCAAAACGGGGGGGGGGGGGAAAGGAAAAAGAGGGAGAAAAAATCAAAAACTCCCAAGAAAAAGAAAAAAAAAAAAAAAGAAAAATTTTTTTAAAAAAGGAAGCAATTTAAGCTTTGAATCGTTCGCTCTAAAATGTTCTCATGGCTCCGTTCGGATCTGCAGCCACAGAGGCTTTGAAGAGCGTGGTATAAGGAGTGAAACATCTGGAAAAATTAGGATTAATGAAAACATAATTCCCAAGACTAAAGGAAAGATTAATCCTGCGTTGCCACTTGTGTGTTCCACAGCTTTTCCCCAGCTCGTAACGCTGAACTTATTAAATCGCCCTGAGCTGAGTTTTCCTTTTTCTCTCTTCCCTCCCCTATTGAGCCCAATGGAAGCGACTGATGCCAAATGTAACCATAACCAACTGTGCCGAGCAGCGTGTGTCCCCCCACCCTGCACCCGGCAGCACCCACAGCCCAGGGAGACCACTAATGGGGTCCTGGGGTGGGGGGTCCCGTGGGTTGGGGTCCTGTAAGTGATTGGGGGGTCTCTGCACTTGGGGTGATGGGTGCTGTGCCCCGGTGGGGCTGCACCTGCTTTCATGCGTGCTCATGGGCAGGATGGGGTCCCATCGGCTCGTGAGATGGGGTGATGGTGAGTTAAAGACTAGGTTAATAAATGTCCCTGCTCTGGTTTCAGATGCTTGAGACCGAATGGTACCGAGGTGATGGAATCTCTGGGTGGCATTTGTGTAAGGTAAGGCCCAACCCTCTGCTCCACAGTGACCGTGTCTCACTGCCATAGGGCCAGGCTTAGAGCAGGACACTGGGGCACACCAGCCCTGTGACCTCTCATTGCCCTGTGCTCTGGGACTGCACCATGGTGATGGGGGCTCACACTGGCTGTGCCAACCCCTGCTCTGCAGCAGAGCAGAGGGACCAGGCAGTGAAGGTGCTCCTGGGTGACAAGCTCTTTGTCCCTGTATAACGCTGCAGCAAACCCCTCTTCCTTCGGGGCAGTGATGCCACCAGCACACAGCACACGAGTGCCAGCGTTGGCCTTGGGGGGGTCACATCCTGTTTGTCCCTGCAGCTTTATCACCACGGATGCTCATTTGCAATAAGGATGGAGCCGGGCTCTGAGCGCATCTGTCCCTGCTCTCTGCAGCAGCGCGGTGCTTCTGGAGGGGAGTGAAAGAAAGCAGATCTTTCACTTCATTGCGTCTTCATCCGCCCCACGCTGGGCGCGGGGAGGCCGGGCAGTGCCAGCTCTGCCGAGCAGCCCACCGCAGCTCCGCCGGCAGCCGGAGCCGGCAAACGGCTGCCCCAGCCGGCTGCTGCAGCCCTGCGGGGACCGGGATGCTCCGGAGGAGCCGTACGGGATGGGGATGGGGATGCGGATGGGGAGCGGATGGGGATGCAGATGCAGAGGTTATGGGGATGGGGAGCAGCGCTCACTCTGTGAGTCCCCATTTGTGTTTGGGTGGGCTTCCCAAAACCTCAGGGGGAGCCAGCTGTGGTTTGCATCCCCTCCTCATCCAGGGCTGCAGCCAGCTGGGGCCAAAGACATATTTGCCCTATGTACAGGGTGAAAAGGGTTCGTTTGCCCCATGCGCAGGATGAAAAGGGCTTATTTGCCCCATGCACGGGGTGAAGGAGGGGAGCAGCATGCCCTGACCACCCCGTACAGACGGCAAGGCTCCCATGGGATGCACCAGGACCCTGCTGCCTCCTTCCCACGCTGCTCCGGCGTTCCTGCTTGTTTTCCAGAGAGGAAACTGGGATCCCTGCTATTATTATGTTTCATGTATATATATATACATACATATATGTATTGCCTTTATTCCTCTCGGTGCATGTGGGGCCCAGCTGAGGGGCAGCGGTGCCGGGTGCCGGCAGGACGGCGCGGGAGGTGCCCGTTGGCTGCAGTGGGGACAATGCCGGCAGCGCTCGCGGCTGCATTGTGTGTATGAGGAGGAGATGGATGAAGGTCACATCCTGCCCCTCTTCCGATGCCCGGCACCAGGAAAAAGCTGCTCTTTGTAAATAGCAAAACAAACAACAAACTCTTCCCCCCATTTACCACCTTTCCCCCTGCCCCGAGGACAACAACAACAACAGCTCCCGCGGCACCGCAGCCACCTGCTTGGGGAAGTGATTTCTCATCTAGGCAGGAAAAGGGGGTCTAATTAAACCTGGGGTCAAGAGCATAAAGGGAGAATGGAGGTTATTTAGGAGTTCTTGAGTGGGGATGGAGGGGTGGAAGAAGGATGCTCGGTGGGGCTGTGGCTGCCTCCATTGGATGGTGTTTTGGTGGACAGCCAGGGGCATTTTGGCCCTGGGATGGGTTGCAGAGCATCCTCTTCCTCCTGCCAGTGTGTCCAGCGTGCCATGGGCTGGACACTGGACCCATGGTCCTGGACGTGGGTGTTCTCTATGTCAGGGATGCACTGGGGGTGTCCCCGCTGTCCCCACGGGTGGAGGAATGAGCGCAGGGAGCGTCACACTCAGACCTACAAGAGCGTCCCCAGCCTTCAGCGAGATCATATGAGGTTCCTGTTTCACAAGACAGAGGATGGCATTTCCATTGTGCTCGCCGGGGATGTGTTGCAATGGGGCAGCCGCTTCCATCCTTTGTCCTCCTCCCCACAGAGGAGGAGTCTCAGCCTCTGCCAGGGTGACCCGTCACACCCTGGGTCCCCCCTCAACCATCAAATTCAGCTCCACTGGCTGCAGCAGACCTCCTGGTGGGTCCTGGCTATAGGCATCACCCGTATCACCAGCGCCATCCGGCTCCAAAGGTGCCTCCTTGTTGGGTGCCCTCGGCCATGGGGTCCCTACCATGTGTGGGGATATTCCATGAAGGCAATGCTCATCTCAAGCTACTCCTAGCGCTGACCCCAGGGTGTTCTGGCTGCCTTTGCTGCAGGACTCCTGCCTAATTATCACAACCGGTCAACAAACGAGGGGCTGACCCCACCAAAGCCCAGCCGTGGATCCCTGGGTGCTGGCGGCAGCCCCAACTCCCTTGGGGTGATGCCACTATCCCGGCTGCGCTCCCCTGCCTGCAGCAGGCAGCTGCCTGCTCTTAGGAAGCGCTGCAGGAACCTTCGCCCTTGGGTCGGGTGCTCCCAGCACAGACCCGCTTTCTATTCCCCAGCCAAGGCCCAATGCTCTGAATATAAAGTAACACGGCATTGTTAGGAAAAATAATTAAACCCAACAAGAAGTTGAGCAGCAGCTGGAAGGGTGAATTTAGAACACACTGGGCTGCCCGTAACCCTTCAGGGGCAGGCGTGGAAGGCAGGGCAGGCAGGGGAGCAGCATCCTGCATCCCAGCTTTGTTTCAGGTACCTGCAGGATTGGAAGGGGAGGTGATGGGCTCAAAGTATCCCAATACAGACCATGGGCAGGATGGGGAATGATTCCCCACGGTCAAGGGAACCAACCTATGAACCAGAAGGATTTAAGGATGCTGGAGGATGTCCTAATTCCCAAATCCCCACTGAACATGCAACACGGGGACCACTCACCCCGAGTGCTGCCCACCCCCATTCCCAAAGCATCAGATCCTTTCCACAGCCACCAATGGGACACAAGTACCACCCATCACACCGGGCACATCTCCTCTCCCTGCCACCAGCATCTGAGTACTGAGCAGGGTACCAGTGATGTCGGCAGGGATGGGGCCGCGTCCCCGGCCGCGGGCCTCGCTCCAGCTGGGCGCTGTTTTGTAAGGACTCCTGGGTCTCTGCGCCGCAGAGATAAGCCCAAGAATTCGCCGTCGGTTCCAAATATCCCGTCCGCTTCCTCCCGCCGTCCCCGCCGCCGCTCCAGCCCGCTTGTCTCATTTCCGCAGCAGCGCGCAGGGGACAGCTTCCTGTTTTCCCCCCCCTCCGGCCCCGGGACGGCGGCGGGGGGCTGCGGGGAGGAAGGGCAGGACAATGGGCACAAGCAGGGACGGGCAGCTGCCCACCTTCCAGCCTGGGGGGGGGGGGGTGTATTGGGTAAGTGGGGGTTCCTCAGTGGTCAGGAATAGGGTTGGGAGGAAGGGGACAGGGCAATGGGGCTGGCAGGTGGCAGCGGTGGGGATGTGGGTAAGGCTGAGCTGAGATTGCGGATTGGGTTTCTTTCATTTCCTTTTGTTGTTTCTTTCTTTTTCCTGAAGGGTTTTGCTGTGAATCAATGCAAGCTCCCCCCAGAGCATCCTCTCTGTGCTGCCGTGGGTGATACCAGCTGGAGGAGCCCCCCAATTTCCACTTTGCCATCACCCTGCCATGAGAATGGGGATGAAATCGGGTACCGCTGCTCAGCAAAGCCCTGCGTGGTGGGACCCTGCTCTCACGGGGAGATGAATCTCGCCAGAGAGCCACTTCTGAGGGTCCTTCCATCAAACCATCCACCACAACCCCCCTCGAGGTGCAGCGTGGGAGAGCAGCATCCCCAGGGGCTTGCTACCTCCCAGGATCAGGGAGCTGGGATGCTGCTTCTCCATCCCAGACCACAGCTGCGGGAAAAGAGGGGTTTGCTCTGGGTCTTTGCTTGCTCTGAGCCCAGCATCCTCCAGGCTCAGGTGGGATGGACCAGTGGGCAGCCCTGCATCCCCCCCTGCTTATGGGGAGGGGAGAAGGCTGTTGCCCCCCGGCTCCTGGGCTGAGTGTGAGTGTTTACTCTCTGCCTTTCTCACCGCTCGCAGCGTGGCAGGAGTTATTCAAAGGCGGGCGGAAGCGAGCGCAGCAACTGAAACAACAATGAAAAGGAAACGGAGCTCGAAAAATTCTCCGTTCATAAATCAACTGAACTGCAGGTGATCCCTGGGCAGGAGTGAGCCAGGGAAAAGGCATGGATCAGCACGGCCGGTGGCCTGGGAGCAGGGATGGGGGGGGTTCTGGGTGATGCTGGGGTTGCGGTCCGTGTCCATGCATACTGGGGGCTTTGGGGCAGGTGAGATGCGAGTGCTGCTGTGCTGATTTATAATACCTATAAGCAAATCCGGGTGTTAGAGGTGAAGGTGAAGCTGCTTTCTGCAGTGGGGATAGCGGCACACACACATGTACATGCACATGCACACACATGCAGCCATGCCACAGCTGTGCTGCAGCCCCTCGGGGCTGGCAGAGTGGGGACATGGAGTTATTGTGGTGCTCAGTGGGATGCAGAGCAGCCCACCGGCTCTTTTTATCTCCCCTGCAGCTTCACGCCTGCTTTTTGGGGTGAAATGCATCACTTTGGAAGCAGAGGGTGCGGGTGAGATTGGATCCAGTCGGTGTCCATGCCATGGGGATGCTGGGGTTAACAGGAGATGATCCAGGGCTCTCAGCAGCATCAGGCCATGGCTCCTTGCTGGGATCTCATAAAGTCTTTTTCCTCCTTAGGAAAAGGAGCTGCTGTCTTGGGACGGTCTCCTCCGTGCTGGCAGCATCCCTGCATGGGCATGGATGGAAAAATCTTCCCCCTGTGCCAGGTCCTGCAGCATCTTGCTGCTGGTGAGATGGGGACCAGTTTGGACCAGGCATCCCCCCCCTCACTGTCCCCTCTTTGCCAGCCCCTGTGATCTGAGCCCCGACCTCAGGGACACCAAAAAACAGCTCAGTGAATGTGGGATGGGACCCAAGGACCAGGCTGGTGGCAGCAGGCTGAGCCTTACAGCAGAGGGAAGGATCTGGTCGTGGTCCCTGTGCTGGGAAAGCCGGGTGGGATCGCATGTCCCCCTCTGCCGCTCCGCGTTCCCCCTTCCATGTGTTCCCTGTCATCTTGTCTTTCGGCAGAGCTGGAAAACCGGGAGACCACCGTAAATAAACCCTGTGTCTTTAAGGCGTTTTGTACAGTACAAGAAAATGCACTCGTTGAATTACAGCTTTTTAATCAAATACATGTAACCATGTCACTTAAAGTGCTCGCGAAAAGCAGCGAGGAAAAAAAACCCCAACACAATTGGAAGAGCACAAGATTAAAACCAGCTGCTCCCTTACCCCCACCACAGTTAATAGTTTTTGAATGTTCTGAATGAGAGAGAAACCAGAGCCAAGCTCCACTTTCATGTCCATCTTTCTGATCAAACCCTGTCAGACGGGGGGAGCCGGGCAGCCTGGCACAGAGGCGGGGGATGCGGGAGGGCTGCGCTCGCCTCTCCTGGTCCCCTGGGTTTTCTCTTTGTGGTGATGGGGATGGAGGAGGCCAGGGTTCTTCCTGCAGGCGAAGCAAGCAGCAGGAGGGCTGGAGATACAAGCACAGGTTGCCCAAGCCCTGCGGTGTGAGGGATGCTGCCTTGGGACATCACCATCGTGTTGCATGTGTCTCCCCAGCCAAGCTTAACCCAACTCCATCATCCTTATGCTTCTTCCTGCAAGTTGGCATCACCGCTCATCCCCCGCGGTGCCCGCATCATCCCATTCCCCCACGCCGCATCCCCGTGCCCCGTTCCCTTAGGAAACACACATGTTGGGACCACCTCAACGCTTACCTCCGGCCTCGCTGGCCACCGACCCTCTCCAGCACAGCCTGCCAACCACCCCGAGCTGTGCGGTTCCCCCGTAACGTGGACCAACGCTCATTAAGCGCGAAGCAGAGACCACCAAATATGTCAAAACACACTTAAAATTTATTGTTTCATACCATACGTTCGAGTCTCTTGAACGCTGGCCAGTGTTTCTCCCTCTCTGCGATGGGGCCTATCTGCTGTCACCGGCGCTCCGCATGGATGGTGAGCCCCGCTCGCTTGCTGCCTGTTCTTTTCATTCTCTCTCCCTCTCTCCCCCTTCTTTCTTTAAATGAAAAATACAAACAATTGATGGAAAATGTACATTTGTTCCATATGGGGACGGTCGGAGCGTGGAGAGGAGCCAGCAGAGTCATTTTTAGGCAGACTCCTCTCTCCAGCGGATGGCTGGATGCCTTCCCAGAACGGCCCCGCGCGGCCTGGCCTGACTCTCCTGACGAGCCTCAGACAGTCTGTGACGCTCCTGCGCTGGTGGGGGGGACGTGATTCAGTTCCCTGCAGGGATCGACCCCCCCCGGGGCTGCTGAACACAGGAGGAGGGAGAGGTTTCCACTGGGAATGTCCCAAACCGGCTGCACAGCAGGTGATGGGAAGACTTGCTCGGCAGGAGAGGTTGAGTTAGGGTGGTTGGGTTGGGTTAGGGTGGTTGGGTTGGGTTGGTTTAGGTAGGCTAGGTTGAGTTGGTTGGGTTGTGTTGGGTTAGGTTGGGCTAGGTTGGTTGGGTTGTGTTGGGTGATATTGATTAGGAGGGGTTGGTTTGGTTAGGGTGGGTTGAGTTGGTTAGGATGAGTTGGGCTGACTGCGGTTGGTTGGTTTATTTTGGGTTGGGTTATACTGGGTTGTGCTGGGTTGGGTAGGGTTATTTTGCGTTGTGTTGGTTGTATTGGGTTAGGTTATGTTGTATTGGTTATGTTGGTTATATTGAACTGGTTTGGGTTTGATGACCTCTGGAGAGCACTCCCAACCCTTCCATGACGATTTGGCCGCACAGCATTGCCGGCTGAGCTCAGAAGAGGAGCACAAAGTGGCTCTGATGGATGCCTGTGAGGCTCAGCTCTGCTGAGAGCCCCAAATGACCCATGCAATGAGAACCAAACCTGCCTCTTATGGCCCGAAGGGGACCCAGTACAGTGCTGGGTGAGCAGATGGATGATGTGGGGCCAGGGGCTGGTGGTGACCACAAGGCAGAGGGAGGAACGTGAGGAAGGTGATGCCGGGAGCTGGGGGACCACAGCCAAAGCTCCACCGGTGATGGAGAGGCTGAACTTCACAGTAAGGATAAAGGAGTTTCAGGCTGTGCATCTTTCCCAGGGCACATTAGGGATTCCTCACTGGCTCATGTTCTCTTCCTGTCCCCAAACCTGTATTATTTACGATACCACAGCCCCAGGTCCCAGCAGGGGTTTACCCTCCTCTGCCTGCAGCAGTGCTGGAGCAGTGCTCGGCATTCCTGCCCACAGCTGGGGAACTGCTCCAGAGCAGAGCTGAGGAGAGCATCCATCATCACCCCGTGCTCCTCTGCCACCCGGCCGGCTGCTCCGGGCACGGCCACCGAGGAAACGGAGCCTTTCCTGTCCTGTGAGGAGCGTTGGGATTTTCAAACATTTCCTTTCCCAAACTGGGCTGCAATAAAGAAAGTTGGGGAAGGTTTGGGAAGTTTTCCGCTGCTCGGGAAGGAAAGGTTGTGCTGGGAACGCTGGAAACCGCTTTTCACATTTCAACCTTTTCCCTTTGGTTAACCCCTGCGCCATGTAACGCCGTTACATCTCCAAACGGTTTGCCTCCCAGCTAAAAAAACCTGGAAAGTTTTGATTTTTTTTCCAGTGCTCTTTTTCTCGAGTCAGGAAATGTTTTGGAGCCGTTTCCCACAAACAGGTTTGGTTTTGATAAATCTTTTTGTGGTGGAAGACGAGAGGGAAAATAATCCCATCGCCAGCTCCAGAGCAGCTGCCTGGTGGGGAACCAGCACCGGCAGCATCGCCCCATTCCCACCAACGTCCCCACCGCAGGGACATGTGGTGGTGAGCACCCAAAATACACGGATCGAGAGGCTCAGATTCCCCCTTAACATCTCCAGATCGCAGCTGGGATGACTTCATCGGGGATGCGTGTCCATGGGCGCGTGTCGGCATTCCCATCGCTCCGGTGTGCTCCGGGACAGGACGGCTCAGGCTGCCCCGGAGCCTCGGAGCGGTGTATCGCTGGCTGGCACATGCTGTTTTAATATGTGGGTGATGTCATCGAGCACTCCATAATGCCATAAAACCCCCAGAACATCTATAAACCTGAGCAGTGAACCTCCAGCAGAACACACACGTGCACGGGCAACACACACATGTGCATGCACACAGATGTGCACGTGCACATGCGTGCAGAGATGCACACGGACATGAATGCACACATGAATGCATGGAGATGCACACACAGATGCACACACACACACATCGATGCACATTCACACACATCGATGCACATTCACACATGTATACAATCATGTGCATGTACAGATACATGGATACACATAGATGCACATGTAGAAGCACAAGCAGATGCACAAGGCACATGCACATAGACATGCTGCACACATACACACACGCACAGATGCATGCACTTTGGTACCCAGGGATGTGCAAACATCCACACCAATGCATGCACACATGGATGCACACAATGATACATATACACACAGAGATGCACACACGTGGATACACACAAAGGCATGCACTCAAACACATTTGCACATGGACACACATGGACACACATGGATGCACACACACACTCTTCATGCTACCCCAGTCCTCTCCTTGGTGTACCCACCATCAGCATCACTCACGCATGTAGGGACCTCTGCAGAAGCAGCCCCAGTGTGTGGGGCAGCGAGCCCCTGAGGGATGCACAGCCCCACATCCCCAGGGAACACTGAGCAAATGGACTTTCCCAGGTCAGCATCTCCCCCTCTCTGTGCCCCACAGCCACCCGGGGAAGCGGCAGGATGGGCCTGTCAGGGTCTACATATACCTGTCAAATCCCTTCTCCATATTTCTGCCATAACGACCTGCTAAAAGCCCCTCGCTCCTCCTCCCCGGTCCAAAACCATCAGGCCTGGAGCTTTGGAGAGATTAAGTCATAAAAATCGGAAGGGGCTGTGCAGTAACAGCCCCGTCCTGAGCCATAACGGCAGTGAAATCATCCCCAAACTATTCCAGCCCGTCCATTTCCAGCCCCACGTCACACCTGAGCCACCGCTGGTGGATGGTTTCCTGGCCCCAGTGCAGCCAGAGGGGATGGAGGCAGGGGAAGGAGGTGATGTTGGGAGCACAAAAGCTCTCCTGGAGCTCAGGGCTTTCCGGCTGTGCCTGGCCCCAGTGCCTGAGCAGAGCAGGATGTATCCCAATGGGCACAGGGATTGCAGAGCTCCCATGGGCACGGTTGGAGCTGCTTGTTGCATCCCATCCCCAGCGGCTTTCCTGACCTGTGGTTTGGATTAAGTGACCTCAGGCTGAGCAAAACCACAAAATAGCCAAAGTTAAGGGAAACTGGGACGTGAGCAATTAGCATCAAACCAAACCTAACTAATGAGTGCTGTGGTTAAAGCTCGTCAAGGAGCCAGCACCCTTCCATGCCCTGCCCTGCTCTCTGCCTGCCTGATGGAGCTGGATCAACCACCCAGTCCAAGCTTGGCTTTGGAGAGGGCTAAATCCTGCTCTGGCCATGGCTAAAATGTGATGGAGCATCTCTGATGCCATGGGAAGGTACCTGCCCAAACCCAGTACCAGTCACACATTGCTATCCCGGAGGAACAGCCCCAGATTGGGACCCTTCACAATGAATTTGGTGTCAAAACTGCAAGTTTAGGTGAAAAAGGCTGAAAAAGGCCCACTGCAACACTGAGCAAAGGGTCTGGCACAGGTCCTTCTGCCTGCTCTTATCTGACCCAAACCCATGCTCTTGTTTTCTTCCTCTCTCCTTTCCCTTCTTTCTCATTTCCCCGTGACCTGGGGTAGGGCTGGCCAGTGAGATGGGGCAGCCACACATTGTTCCCAGCCTCAATCGCAATTAGGCTTTATTATTAATGAAAACACCCAGGGCTGGGTTAGACAGGAGGGTTGGCAAGGACCTGCCTGCTTTTGTGTAGATGCAAGCCAAGGCTTTGGCAGCAAAGCCGTGAGGTGTTGGAGTGATGCAGACCCAAATCTGCTGCTGGGTCTTGGTAACTTGTGGATGGGTGAGCACAACAGGACCCAGCACTGCTTGATGCTTTCACAGTGACTCAGCAGAAGTGCTTTCAATCTGATGCATCCCTCGTGTGCTTATGGATGGGGGCGAGCATCCGTCACCAGTCTTCAGTCTGGTACCAGCCCCAGCCCCATGGAAGCATCACAGGATCATGGAATGGTTTGGGTTGGAAGGGTCTCAAAGCTCATCCAGTGTCGCATGGTCAGGGACCCCTTCCACTGGAGCAGCTTGCTCCAAGCCCCTGTGTCCAGCCTGGCCTTGAACACTGCCAGGGATGGGG
>JBCJKH010043557.1:0-13864 GCA_039877255.1 Loriculus beryllinus
TCAGATTAGACATTGGGAAGTTCTTCCCTGTGAGGGTGCTGAGGCACTGGAGCAGGCTGCCCAGAGTAGCTGTGGCTGCCCCATCCCTGGCAGTGTTCAAGGCCAGGTTGGATGGGGCTTTGAACAAGCTGGCCTAGTGGAAGGTGTCCCTGCCCATGGCACGGGGGTTGGAATTGGATGAGCTTTAAGGTGCCTTCCAACCCAAACCATTTTGTGATTCTATGGTTCTGTGAAAGCCAATTCTAGTCACAGACCTCCAAGATCTTCTCTGAGAGGAATGCAAGAATACAAAGGGAAATTATCACAACCCATAGATTATCCATATCAGATTTATCAGGAATTGCAATCAGGATATGCCAAATACTGTTCTTCCATATTCTGCATTTTGGGTTTGAATTAATTTTTCAAAATACACCGTCTGGGTAGCTGGCAATTGCTCATAAATTCTGTTTGTCATATAAAGTAACAGGAAAGTAGATGTTTTACCACTCTTGACCCTTGTTATATAAAAACTGTTTGATGATACTCATGGAAATTATCCTCCAATTTAAGACAAAGCAACACAGGAGCAAACAAGTTACACAGGGCTCAGCAAGACATGACGGCAGATTGGGTTTTTTTTCCATTTCTGCTGACTTCTTCTCCAAAGTGGAATTTTTCTTGTCAGGTACTGGGGTGATTTGCTCAGAAATTCAAGTAGGCAGATGCATCTTCTTGTTTCATTTTACATTCCCGTGTCTTCAAATATGCTCTCAGGAAAATGGAAATACCTGTTACATATTTTGCAATAGTTTTTTACAGTGCCTGTAAATAGCAGACTGAAGTGCAGAGATCCAGATCCAACAGAAGCAGCACTGACTTGAGAAGTAATGACAAAGGACAAATCGAAGGAAGAACATTACTTCCATCTCAAAAATAACTTTAAGTTGAGGCAGATGAAGAAGAGAGTAAGAGACATGATAAGACATCTCTCTGTGTAGATGCATAATTCCCCATAATGCCAAAATAAGGATAGCATTCTTATGTTATTAAATATAAATATTTAAACCACTGTATAACATATGTCCAAATAGATCAGGGCATATTCCCCCATAAATAGTAAATTCTTGAACTTAAATGTCCGCATTACAAATAGTGTCATGTGTATTTCTATTCCAAATACATTCCGTGGAACTCACAAAATTGAGCTTGGAAGCTGTGGAATTATGTCATCACAAAATAACGATCTGGGCACTCTCTTCTTCCATCTTTTCTGCTTTACATTTCTGTTCAGAAAACCAGTCCTGCCACTCCACTAGCCAGACAAGCTGCAGATCTCTTCCCCCAAATTAACATTGTCTTTCCTATGGAAGAATTGCCATACATGGCCACAACTATGTCTAGAAATTAACTAGAATGCATACTGCATGTACAATCTGAAATAACTCCTACTGCAAAACCCAACAAGTGTCTTCAAGCTAACAGCCTCAGGGGCAGATTGATTTCAAAGGTTCTCTGAAAAGCCCTCGAGCAACTTCTGCAACACTGAAGGTCAAGTGTCCCATGTACAGGGATACACAAATCAAACTGTGTATGACAATGTACAAGAACTTAACTTACACTAGTCTTTTGTCTGGCTTTAGCAGCTTGTTGGAAAATTCACTGATGATTAACAGAAAGCTCAAGTTAGGAGGCAAGCATTTTCCATGTACTCCATTAGCTCCTTGAAAAGCAAATTCAATCCCTTCCCTATTGGAACAGAAAAGAAAAAAAAAAAAAAAGGAAAAAGAAAGAGTAATAAAACAGACAAACAGACAACGAACAAAGCAATGACAATGGACAAAGTGATGTTACATGGCACATACTTGTGTATCATGGCTACAGATTCTCTAGATTTCACTTGGTCCCAGCCAAACGTTAGTGAAAAGCGACGAGCAAGTTCTTTCATGTTTGTGAAGGAAGCAGAGAAGAAGTCCGAACCACCACTGCTGTCATGGCTTTCTGCATGTGCCTGAAACAGCTGCAAAAGAAGTCTCAGATAAGCAACCATACGTAATCCTACAGGCAAACAAAGCACCAGAAGGATAGAGACACACACAGCAAGCAATAGTTGGCTTCCACAGACAGAAGCCTTACAAAAAGAGCAGGTAAGTCGTACTTTAGAAGTACATGACTGGAACAACAAGAAGGTACTGACACAAATGCCACTGTTGTGCTAGGAGGCATAAATCAAAAAAGAAACATAAAAACTGGTGTGCATAAACAGAGAACCAATTCCTGAAGACGGTGGCTCCACTGACCCCATCTCCTCCTGGGACTTCTGAGTCAAGCCCCAGAAGCCTAATTTGCACAAGAAGCTTTTGTAATATCAGAATGCAAATATAAAGCATCAAGTTTGGTAGCAGCATAGTCCAATTTCTTTAGAGTGAGAGTGGGTCAAAACCACATTTTGAGCCCAACTAACTATGTTTTGGGGTTTTCTTGGTAACAGAACATGGGGAGGTAGCTTGTTCTCTTCAACCTGTTAACTTTCAAGGTCAAGCAATGGCCAAAAAGGGCCTGTTGTCTATGTGATACCTAAACACAAAGTCCTGACTATGTCAGCAGAATATATGTAGCCAAATGCTGCTTAGCCTCACCTAAGCTCAGATTTCAGGGGCTAGTTCACAGATCTAAGCCCCTGGCAATGTGTGTGAAATAAGCAAAGCTCATGTGTCAATACTCCCTGCGAGGAGCCTGCTCTGTGGCTTACAGCACGACTTCAGGCTAGAAGCAGCTCTGGTCATGGGCAGAGCTGGCAAAAGCAGCTGCTAAAATAGCTAACTGGCCTCATCAGTCGGCAGCTGCAAGCCCCAGCAACTGAGACCCTTCAGAAGGGCCGCAACCAACTTTCTTCCAGAAAAAAATACTGCAGATATGGGAGGTTAGAGCTTGCCAGCCACAGACACATTTCTGGTTCCTTAAACTGAACAGGAATTGAGGTAGTCTGTAAAATACAGACTATACTGTATTTTACTGTATGCTGTAAAATATCCTTAACCTTTGTTAAGCTTAAGGGACGCCTATCGTATCCCAAGAAACACTTCATATTTACACACATACACACTATGCATTTGAAGGTTAAAACCAAGACCAAAAAAAATCATGCACAAAATTATATTTTAAAACAGATGTAATGATTTGTAAAGAGTTTTGAGGCAAAAAACAATATACACATAGAAAGTACAGGCAAGGAAAACAATTTCCTCCACTAGTTTGGGCTTTCTTTTTAATGGATTTGAATTGTGAACAATTACAGCAAAGAAAAACACCCCAATATGAGTACAGCTGTCATTAAGAGCCCTTAGCCTCTTGCTTTCATCTTAACCTTACCTGCTGCAGACAGATAATCAGTGTCTTGGTACTCTGAATTTTGTTATTGTGTCTCGTCTTGCTTAAAGTTTCTTTAATTATGTCTCCAAAATCATTGTAGGTCTATTAATAGCAACAAAACAAATGAAATTATCATTCCCCTTCTTTAGCACTGGGAGCACAAAAAAACACAACTGCTTTCATGTGACAGAAGTTCACGAAACATTCCCAATATCAGAACACCCAAGCTAAAAGATGAAAACTGGACTTCTTCTATTATTTCATATGTAAAGCAATGCCGTGCTCCTTTAAGAGAATGTGAGGATTAAAGTTACACTGAAATTCTTAAGTATTTATTACAACAAAAGAACAAAGCCTCCTCAGCAGAGGAATAGAGAGTTTTCTGTATATAATCAGTGCTTGCCTTGGGCCCAGTGAAAAACAAGATCCATATTCAGGGATTTCAAAAGTCCTGTTAGCTAGCTCAAAGAAACTGTCCATCTGTGCTCTTGTCAGTCCTCCTGAAACCCACCTTGGAGTGGCTGAAACTCTACCAGTTGTTTAAACTCATGTGAAATCTAGGCCATCTGTGTATGGACTGGGTGAGCTGTACGAAGTTGACTGCTTCAGTGTGGGAAACTATAGTTAAAATACTCTCCTAGCCATAAACTGCTTTTCTGCAGTGGCCTCTCTGGAGAAGCTGAGGAGCAGATGTGCAGCCAGACATACTCCCTACTCAATTTTCAGTGACTTTGCCTGCAGTGAGGTACCTTTGCAGAGCGAAGGGGGAAGATTTGTCATGCACTTGCTTGATTTTATAGCACTTTTGTGATCATGCAAGGATTCTGAGCCATAAGACTATTAACCCCACATCTTTCACAAACACTGGAGTCACTCTGAAAAACTAAAATGCAAAGCAACCCCATCTAAAACATTACCTTCACATAATACTTGTAGATCTCAGCAGCTGCAGTCATCTCTACCACATTGTATGCTATTAACTTGCAATATGCTGCCAGAAGACTCCGCTTTTTGTGCAAGTTGTCAAGTTTGCAACTTTCATCCTTTCTTTCCTCTTCTGTCAGGTCTAGGGAAACAAAAGCATTGAAGCTTTGTTCTACTACTCTATTCAAGATCTCAATTTTAATGACAAACTTTCATCCAAATAGTACAGACTCTGCTGTTCAGTCAACACAGTAAGCAACAGATGCTAGAGCTCATTCCTGAGTGTATCAGAAAATACAGGTTTATTTCCATTTCAAAGCTTGAAGCTGATGACAGTGAAAGCAAGTTCTTTCAACAGTCTTCTTTCCACCCTCATCTTCATGGGGTTTTTACATTTCTACTAGTCAGAATCTCCTTGCACAACACAGTTCACAGCTACAGAATGGAACCAGAGCACACAAACATGCCAAATGGAAGAGACCAAACAAATTGCAACCACATTTTTTTCCCCTCAAATAACACAGATGCTAGAAAACCAGCACATAACTCATCAGAAACTCTACAAAAGCTGCCATGTAACATTAAAAAGGGAAGAGTTCAGATGGAACTCTCCAAGTGGTTATCAAAAAGAGTGAAAGAAAAAAGTAATTTCCTATCATTAACTCTCTGGAACATGGGTTAATTACTAGATGGAAAACTTGTGGAAAACAAATACTCCTAAGAGTCTTCCAAAACAGCTACAAAGGTGCTTGGGGAGAGCATCTTGCAGGAGGAGAGCTGAGATACACTCTTTCCTGCTGCAAATGTAAGTAAATTTGCAGATACTTCTTGTGGTTGATCCATAAAATGATCCAAAAGATTCAGTGGATACAGATCAGCGTATCACAGATCAGCTACTTTCTTCGTAAAGGGACCCAGTCAAAAAAAAACAAACAACCCCAGCCCCTTCTCCCCTCAAAAAAACCCCAAAGACCAACCCATTTTCCTGATACATTCAGTGCAGATGAAAAATGACAGCAGAAATGGTAGATTGTTTCTCAGGTGATGAAGATGTCTAACCTTTGCTTTCCTCTTCTTCCCCCATGAAAACATGTTCCTGAATAAATAAAAGCAGTTTTTCCTGAAGTGATGTGCTAGGAAGATAATCTAGAAGTCCAACTGTTTCTTCGCTATTATTTGCATCCTGATGACTCAAAATCAGCAACCAGTCACAGAGTATCAGGAAGGCCTGTACCAAGCAAACAAAGCCAAAGACATTTTTAGAGACTACTTTTCATGCCAACCCCACTTTCCATCTCCATCGAACACCAGCATTAACAAACTGGCTTCTATCTCACTTCTTCCTTGCAAGCTAAAGATTTCTATTTGCCCCAGCATGTGGTAAAATGCCACAGCAAAGCTTTTCTAGAATTTGTACCTTAGGATACAGCATATATAGGTATCATGCATGAACACCACCTAAAGGCTGTCAAACTTCCATGGAAAGAAGAGCTCTGTTATGCTAGAATATCTCCCTTTTAACATATGAATTACTGGACAATTTCTCCCATTTTTTTAAGTAATATTCATAGCAAGGCATTACTAAAGCAATGATAGCAACCGGTACACAGTACACTGCTCAGTCTAATCAGAAAACACAATGATTATCAACCAGCAAATTGAGCCATTAAGGCTCATGAATTGAGACATTCATTGATTCTGCAGATGGACTGTGCAGACACGTATCTGTGCTCGATTAAAGCACTGAATTTTGTAGCATTTTAACTAATATAGCTTTAATTTTCCTTTAAAAAAAATAATCAAAGATTGGTGTTTTTAGAGTTATTTTTCTGCTAAGAGACTAAAAAAAATACTAAAAATCAGTAGAAGAAAATACTAGCATGAAAAGAAAGGCAGTCATTTAAAAGAAGGACTAAGCATGAACACCAGTTAAGTGATAGAGAAACACAAACCTTTTCTTTTACATCTTTATCCTTATGGTGGATGAAGTGCATGCAAATCTGACTGAAATGTCTCAGCTCCCTTCCTAGTGCAAAAAGAGTCTCCTAAAAACATATTTAGGAAAAGTGACAGGAAAAATATGTTATGGACTATGATTCATTAGAGAATTATAGAACAAGCAACAGTTGCATCTTTCTTCCACTATTATTATTCAAGATAGCACAGCTGATGACATTATGAAAAAAGCCGACATCTCCCAGTAGCAACAGCTTATTAGCTATGAACAACTTTTAAACCATGGCTTGTTTTCAGGCGCAATATCTGGGATAGAAAGGTCAATCCATAAAAAATATATAATTTCCCCTCAACTCTGGTGCAGAAATGTGACAAATACTAGTAGGACATGTGCACCTGTCATACTTGCTGAGGCTAGTGGTATTCAGCAAGTCACACTGTTGCTTCATCTGTATAATGGGCAGTTTAATAGCATGTGTTCCCTTATTCCCTTCCTCACTTCAGTTTATCCTTATGATGCAGTAAGGATGATTTTCACTTCAGAGATGGAAGTAGAGTCATGAAACTCTGGTCTATCCCACCTAATTTGCAACATGTATTGCCTTCTGAAGTTGCTCTTCTCCTTCCTTCTATTGACTATAGAGGGAACGCAGTTTAACCACACTGCCACCTTTGGCACCCAAAAACTTAGACATCTCTGTTTGTTAAGATGAACCCAGCAAGACAGACTACTTGATTTGCCCACAGCCATAGAAAAGACTCTAACCCTTCATCAGGTCCCAGCTGTTGCACTGCACTGAGCTTTGAGCAGTGAATAGAAGAGGAATGCCCTTACAGGAGGGCTGGATTTTGTGCTATGCAACTGTACATTTACAAGAAAGGGGATCCATCCCAGGGCATGCTGCAAAGAAGCAGAGGGGTAGGTAAACCATTGCCTTAACACTCTTGGGGGTGGAGGGGGAGGAAGAAACTGTCCTAGAGCTGCTGGTCCAGGAAACATTAATTTTTGCTCTTAGAATTCCTCTCTCTGCCAACATCCAGATTTGGCCCTGCAGAGTGGGCCATAACATTGTGCTTCTGACCAAAATCTGCTCCCATATGAAAGGTCAAATTAAAAAATATGCTGCCCCATTATCAGTTAATCTAACCATGTCTGGACTGAAAGACAGAACATATTAGAGCAGTGAGAGATACGGACATTCACACAGGAATGGAATGAGACAGGAATAGATAGTGGATCAGTCACCAAACGGGCAACCTCCCAGCTAATGAATGTCCATGTCAGCGTCCTGTTCTGCACACACAGAGGAGCGAGCACCAGGGGAAGGGGACAGAATGACAGAAGCAGCAGCAGCCAGTGTAGTCAGAAATTACCGTGAAAAGAAGCAGCACAGGTACACATTCACATGTGAACTGAAGCATAAAGAAGTTTTGCTCTCTGTGATGTCTTAAACTAGACTGTCTTCTAAAATACCTGCCAGAACTTGGCACTTTTGAAAACCAATTAAGAAAGCAAATAGTTGATGAGAAAACTGCCACTTTCCTCAAGCTTTCTGCCACAAATATGTAAGTAAAACAAGAAAATAAGAACACAACAAAGCAACAGATTTCCTGGAGGATTCACTGAATACTCTTTGTCACTTAAAACAAGAAAACAACAAACTATTTGGCAGTGGAACAAGCTCCTTATCTCCATCAAGCCTCAGGAATTCAATGCACATGTTTTGAAGTAAAAATAGAGGTGATCCACTGTTCACTTATTCTCCTGCAGCCTGAAAAAGCATAAACACTTTTTAAAAAAGGAGGGCAAGACAGAGAGAAAACGCCTCAATTCACCTTGGTTTCCTCAAGAAAACACATAAATTAACTCCTCAGAAAGCTTGGCACTCAGTTTTTTTCTGGCAATCTAAGAACAAAAAACCAACTTAAACTTATAGAATCACAACTCTGGCATTCAAAATTAAATGGAGCAACCAACCTTGGGAGAATTATCTGAAACTGCAGCTAGTTGCCACAGGAGAGAAAAATATGTGCACTGGAGAGCTGGCGCGATAATCTGCAAATAAAACCACATGTACTTTATTTACATGAACCTCTGCACATGAAACTCAAGAGCAAAAAGCTTAGGAAGCAAAAAGCGTTCAAGCCTGACATTCTGCACGCTTCTTGCATGACTGTTTTTGCACTGTAAAGTATTTAGACACTGAAAATAAACTTAATGAGTTTACAAACAAGCAAACATTGCTTCCTGAGAACCTCCATTACTAAGGTGCTACTTCTGCAGAACTCTGACATCTTGATGAGTTCAGTGGAAATTAACCATGTACTAAAAAGAGTGTTCACAGAAGCTAACTTTAGCTTAGCTTCTCAGGATTTCTCTTGCAATCTTTGATGAAAGGTTGACTCCTTCAGAGGGCAATTCAGAGCAGAAGCCAAACTTTGGGGCTCCAATGCCCCATCTAAAGGAGTCCACCTCTACCTACTTGCTGCAGGCTCTCTTAACTCAATTGTATTTTACCCCTTCCCAAATAACCCCAAGTTGTCGCCTCAAAACAGGTGCTGATTAGCAGTCATATCTGCTGGAGTACTTCATCTTCTAATCCCAGGATATATACCTCCATCTTGGCGAAGCCAATATTTGAATTGAGGCGATCAGACAACCGAAAGGCTGCGGTTGAGACAGCTGGTAATTACAAGCCATTTTCACAAAGAGTCAATATTCAAGCAACAGGTCCAAAGTATTCCTGTTTCTGGTTACATGCAGTCTACAACTTCATGTGTACTGAAAGCAAGACTCTGCAATCATGGGAAGTAGTGAGTGTGGCAAAGGATCAATTCAGATGTCAGATGATTACCACAGTTTTGGATAACCTCCAAAATAAATGAACCTATGGCATGAATTTACCAAGTTAAATAATGATATACCAAAGACAGCCTCACTTCCCCAGATAGAAAAATAGAAACAGTATCTTTCTGCCCCATAGGACATCTATATATAAGATTATTTAATATTTCCTAATATTCCTGCTTTCAACAAGAAAAAGCTCCTTCAGTGTTAAATATTAACAACTGACCAGAACAGGCAAACTCCCATGTTCCATTTCAAACACCAGCAACCTTAGAGTCTTGTCATACAGATTCCACTTGGTGAGATCATGTGCACTGCAAGTGAAAAAGAAATGATAATGATACACTAAGCAAGAAAAAAAATTTCACCTGACCAAACAGGTTAAATGTATCCTATTTTTGCCTTTATCTGATGCATAGCGATCATGTTAAACAACTAATTAATAATTCTGAAGGGGGGACTTAAATTGTTTTCACAATCTAACACTGCAACCTTTAAACCATAGCCTTACAGTCTGCGTTCCTACCACAAAACTGCAGTGTCATGAGGAGAGGAAAACCAAGCTTAATCTCTGTTCCTTTTCCTGTACTCTACCCACATTCTCTAGGTGCCCAAAAGGGTCTAAAGAACAATTTCCCCACCCAACTTTAAAAGGCTGTATCTAATACTCTTGAGTGTTCGCAGCTCAACGTTAGACTTCTCTTTGCAAAAAACAGAGCAGCCTTAGCATGCAGGGTAGGTAAAAGACTAAGAAGGCAGCCAAATTCCCCACCCTCTACTATCTCGCATGACAATTTACTTAGTGAACAATCTCTAGAGAACCAAGCTTTTGAGAAATCCATCTTCTAACAAAAGAAGATCAAGTAAACTAAATCAAACAAAGCAGATAACATCTGCCTGGGGGGAAAAAGACTTGATTCACAATACCCTCTTCAGACTGACCACCAGTGTTGTACAGTATGGCAGTGCAAAAGCATCCAGCTAGGAGAGAGGCACCACAGAGAGAATCTCCGCTGCCCATTCTGAGATCCCAACTCTGTAACACAGACTTCTCAAGCCACATCAGGGCTAATGCTCTAACCTCAAGAATGAATCCAAAAGAATTCCATACCTAAGAGTACAGTTTCATTAACAAGAAACTAAAACTTGCAGCACTTCTCATAGAGATCATTTTCATTCTTTTGGGAAAAATCTTATTAAACCCAACAAACAAGAGCAATTCTCACTTTGCACCTGTTAAGTGGATACTTCAGTATATGGGAAAGTAAATTGTGTAAATAAATATCTCACTTATGAAAAGCTGCTACTCTTCTCAGAACAGAGTGCATCCGGGAAATTTCTCCTGCATTCGTACAAAATCCTTCTTCCTAAATTATGAAAGTTTGGGAAAGAGAAAGGAATTAGCCAGTGTGGGGCAAGGAAACTGCTATGTTCTCTTCCCAACCAATCCACAAGTTTGAATTACTCTCCTCCAGCCCTCCACAGTCCCTTCACCTTTAACAATGCTCCTCATGTCTTCCTCTACAGTAAAAAGAAACCAACACTTTGAATGCACGGAAATTCTGTATAAGGAAACATTCCTGACATTAATAAACCCATGGCAGCCTCCCTAGCCTACAGTGTTGCTAACACAGAGATAAAACTAGCAGTTAGGCTAACACAGAAGTGCTAGCCCTCAGACTCATAGGCCATTCGTGGTCCCTCACACAGTTGTTAAGGATCTCTGGGGGGCTAACTGTTCACTTGGGGCTGACTCTCCTTGCTTCCAGCTGCCGGATCACATTCAAAGATAGCTAAAAATATATTAAATACTTTCCCATAGATGCAATTGCTGTAGTTTCCACAAGTATACTATGTGATTATGGGAGACAGTATATGCAACCAGGAATTAGAAGGGAGGGGTTCCAGGAGAAATCTCTTTATTTAGATATGGATGACACTAAAAAGGAGTTGAAGAATCCCTGGTCTAGCACTTTTCTTGTGTCTTACAAGCACACATTCTCTCACAATTACATAGATATCTATTTAAGACCAGCAAAATAAACCTAATCTGAGGTTAGGGGATTCTTTGGCTCGACACATTTTACAATATCCCAGTGTCCAATAAAAACCTGTCAGTGTTAACACTCATACCATGGCATGACACCTGTTCATGACGGCACAGTTGATCAGATCAGCTGCAGGCTTCTGTTGTTCAGTTCAGCCAGCAAGCTATTCATATCACCACCAGCTGTTTCTGCTTTTTAGAACTAATGAAGAACTTTGAGGGAGACTCTGCAGTCCTCCTTCAAGGGGAAGGTCCTTATTCAAAGACCCCACAGATTTACAATCTGCTTATACAATTACAGACTGCTAGGTTGCTTTCCTCCCCCCCCCAAAAAAAAAACTATCTCTACAGACAAAGTGACAGCACAAAAGACACCTTGTGTATAGTCAAATATGTAGTAGTACAGAACTCTACCTTTTCTTGGGAACAGTCTCATCACCTATAGATCCATGGCACTTATTAGCTGATCTAGCACACAGTATCTTTGGCCTGGTACCAGAACAACTATGGAGCAACTGTGGAGCTTAAGCCCAGAATATCTGGTCTAGCACTTATCTTGTTTCTCATAAACACACATTCTTCCACATTGACATAGATATGTATTTAAGACCATCAAGATAAATCCAATTTGTGGTTAGGAGATTTTTGGCTCAACTCATTTTACAAAAAATGCTGGTATCCCATGAAAACCTGCCAGAACCCATAAAATGCCCAGTTCCTGGTGTGGACTACATCGTTTATTACTTTCCCCGCTCTATTCCTGCCAAAATACGTCTGCTCCCTTAAAATGTAAACAGTTTTTTCAGAGGCACAACTCATCTTAGGAAGCTCTACTCCCCTCAAGCAGAAACAGTAGGCAGAGAATAGCTCCATATCCCCCTTAATATTTTTGTCTTATTTTTTCATAGGGAAACAGTCTGTTTATCTCCACAATGAGTCACACTCACCTTTTGCCAGAAGCAATCTAGTAGCTGGTTAAGCTGTCCCATCAACTCATCTATCAGTTGAGATCGGGCATGATCCACCTGGCGATAGATGGCAATCTCTTCACTGCAGAGGACATAATAAGTCCTGGAGGAAGCCTCAAGGACAGACATGTCAGAGTGCTTAGCCACAATGTCCTTCATCTCTCTCAGCAAAGCATCCAAATGCTGCAGGTGATAAAAGGAGCATTATAGGTAAACTGTACACAAATCCACTTATGCTTTACATACATTTCACTAGGCTCACATATGTCCACATCCAACCTAAAATAAATGCCAGGCTAAGAAGCAGAGGGGCAGGATTAAAGGATGCAACATTTTTTCTCTGGGTTTACAGGTTGAGGGGTTTTGTTATTATTGTCTCTAGATCTTCCTAAAGAATGAAGCAACTGCTTCAAGTTCTACTTTAGCAGTACACGTTTGGCACTACATAAAAATAAAGACAAAGGTAGGGAATAAAAAATATCTTTCCAAAGGACAGGTGTGTCTCCAAACTATGGAAGATGGCTGCCTCAGCAGCAGAAGACGGAAAATGTTTCAGATCATGTTAGCAACTGGGATCTTCACTCAGTAAGAGGAGGTAACTTCTGCCATCCTGCTGACTCTCCTCCAGTTAACATTTTGTGCTGAAATTAACCTAGGAGTGTTCGCCTAACATTACCTCCCTGTAAACATCCCTGCTTAAGAATACATTAAGCTATTTCAAGGATTTCATCTATCCATTTCTGACCATCCCTTTCCCATCAGCAGATACATTATCTCCATTCTTATCTTTCAGTTACTATCATTCCCCAGCAGCTGGGAGTCAGTCTTCAAGGAGAATGAAACCTATTCTGTTGTAAACTCCTGGGAGACACCAGCTCAGGCACATGGCATTACCCACCCTCTCTCCACCCAGCAATGAAAAACCTAGGGCTGGGTCTACCACATGAAACCACAAATCATTACCCACCAGGGCCAGTCACGGCATATGGAACCTGAGAAGTACTAAGGCTTTTCTTTGGCAGTCCCTACTAAGACCACTTTCCTCAAGGTATGAGATGATTTCTTTACATTTCAACAGTCCCCTACTTGGTCCAAGTCCCACTCTGTGCACTGTCACAGAAATTTAGTACATTCCACATAAACCAACTACCCCAATTCTTATTCACCTTCTCTAGACGTCCCGTACTGTAAACATCTAAATCATAATACTGCGGAATCTGCAGAAGATTTGCCACTTTTTGTGCATCTGTTGAATACTGCAGAGAAAAAACAGGATATGAGTACACTGCAGGAATTTCAATGAAATATTTAACATGCATTCACATAGCAGCTGTTAGTTACCTTTGCCAAGAGCTGAGGAAGCACCATAATAAAGTGTTCAGTAATTTTGGTACAATCTTCCAATTGTATTTTCTTCTCTTTTACTGAAAGAATCTGTAGATGAAGCATTTTGTTTCAATTATAAAATCATAGATTTGAGTGGCATTTTATATGTAACCCAAGGTTAATTCACATGCCTTTATCTAAAGTGTATCAAGCTAAGATACAGATACTTTTCCATGGAGACAACCAGATGATTTTTATTTTTTGTTACCCATAAATTAGATGCAAATTGCTGAACAGCTATATCCCACAGATAAAATGCTCACCATTTGTCAGTAACATGCTTCCACTGTCATTCCTCTAATGCCTATCTCCTTCAACTGATAAAATGTAGAGGTCAAAAGACACTGTGTGGTTTCATAAAATAAGCCATTTTATTTCCTAAGA
>JBCJKH010043557.1:13889-24592 GCA_039877255.1 Loriculus beryllinus
TCTGGCAAAGCAAGCAAGGCAAAGAGAATGTGATTATAGGACAATAAATAAGATTAAGATGTACTGACTTTTTTGGCTGCACCTCTGCCCACTGGAGGATGACCTTCAGCTGCTTCTCTAACTGTTGCGAGGATAATTTCAATGAGGGCACTTTGATAGGCATCACTCAGTTCTGTAAGTAAATCAGTCTCAGCATCACAGAAAAGAAAATTGAAGATGCAGCAACAGCTAACATAAAGCCTGCTCATTTATCTGAGCAACTGTGGAAGGACACTACAGAAAGAAAGATGCAGTGTTGGCAAATAAACACCTAGTGAGGGTTGGATTTAATTTGAAGAAAATTATTTTCTACATTTACTGAACACAAAACCAATTACTCCTATAATGGCTAATCATTTTAGGGCAGCTGGGCTAAAACATAGGCAGTTTTAACAAGGCCTACTCCTACTGACTACTAACTCATTTAGGAAAAACTTGCTTCTTTGAATACCAAAATGCTTTAACTCATTGGATCTACAAACTTTGATTTCAACAACTACCTCCAGTCCCACTACCACAACTACTCACAGAATCATAGAATGGTTTGGGTTGGAAGGGACCGTAAAGAACTATTTAAATTCACTTTAAAATAAGCCTAAAAAACCGTAGTCCTCTAGAGTGTTAGATGACAATGTACTCAACACATTACACATTTTCTTTTCAAACATGAACAATAACCCAACAGGTACTGCACTTCAATCAGTTAATTTAGATTCTTAATTTTTGGACCCAGAAATGTTACATATGCATTACGGCTTAATTATGCAAGTATTCTTGCGAAGTTTCTAAACTAGCAATACATAAATACAGAATACTGAATAAAAGAAATACGTTGATACAAATTTGACATTGGCAATGCACTGAGTTACATCTGCTTTGTGGCCCTTGGGGACCAGTATTTGGGATCAAAGGGTACTGTAATATGGAATGAACCTAAACTAGCTGAAGTTCAAAGAAACGGTATCAAGAGATTCATTCAGACAAAACTAAGCTCTCTGCATACCAACCTTCTTCATCTTCTTCAGCATTTTTTAATAGAAGAGTGGTCATGCTCTCCCAGTCCTTCAGGAATTTGCCTGCCCAGTCCCACAAGCTGTCTATGAGGTATGCAACATGTTTGTGTAGCTAGGGATTAAAAACACAAGCTTATAGAAGCAAACATATAATTAAAAGAAATAGAGCTTCCTATGTTCCTCTCCCTTTTTCCAATTACAAAGCTTTGTCATTCACACATATATTCACACACAGTATTCCAACATATTCAGTTTCAGGCTAATCAACATTTAAACACCATGTTTTCAATCTCACACAAAGCAAAAAAGTAGAGGAAAAAAAGCAGGAAAAAAAAGCTTCTCTTTCCTCTTTGTAAGATACCTTTACTGTGTAACTTAAGTAATCTCTTTAAAACTAGCTTCATATTGTTTTTATATTGTTGATCACAACTAAAACTCTTGGGACTAGAATATAAAATCTTGCGACTTGAAACGAGTCAATGTTTTAAACAATATCTATGAGATTCTTTGCAAAAGAGTCAAAACTGCTGTGCCTGAGACACTTTGACCAGACACAGGTCTGCACCACAGCAAAAGCCAAATAATGAAGTACAGCATTTAAGCTGATAAAACTCTCAGTAAAATTACGCAGTTCTCATTCAGCATAGAGCGATGGTGCAGCTACCCATATCTGCCTGCAGAAGAACACGGACACATACCAAACACCCTCACTGTTGGCATTAGTCCAACAGATTGTTTTCAGAAACTACTTCAAGCACTTATTCTCACTATTAGCATAGTTGTAAACCAGTTTTAATAGAACAGAACAGAAACGTCTTCATTAAAAACATCCTAGAGTGAAAACATCCCAAACACCAAACATTTCAGAGCTCACCACCAGAAATAGTTTTCAAAATAAGCCAATACCTGATTTAACATTCAATACTGGATTTAAAAGGCTTACTGCAGGGGCTGTTCTCCTCACCTTACTGTCCAGGAAAAAATGTATTAATCTTTTCAGCTGGTCAGTACTCGCCCCAAACTTCACTCCTCCTTTGGGCTGAACTTCTTTATCTCCCTCATGACTAAGCAACCTGCCAACACAGAAGGAAGTCAGTTCAGTTCTGCCACATTCTCCTTACACTTCATTTGCCAATGGAACACTAATTCTGTCTAGATTCCAAAGACTGTATTTCTTCTAAATGTCTACTTCATAACTCCAAATCACATTAGACTTTTATCAGATGAAAGGAGATTAGATTGTTTTCCATTATAAAAGATCTGCTTTCCCTGTGGATGCAGAGATTATTTCTGACAATTTCACAGGTACCCTGCCAGCTTTCTGAACAACAGATGCAGATTCCATAGAGCTGAACATATAATGAGGTAGGCATTCGTTCATGCTTGAAAAAGGGCTTGCTCTAGGCTGAATTTCAACATTAACAACAGAGCAGAGATATTACTACCCAACCATTATTCATATCATGGTACATCTTGGAACTGAAGCTTCTTAAAGAAAGCACAGTACTTTGTATTTATAAGAAGAAATCAAATAGACTTTACAAATAGAATGGAAAAACTGTTCTCCCTCTTCTGTCTGAAGTATGAAGCACAATATGACACTTCAATTTCCATTTCCCTCTTTATCCAAAATTGGGTGTGACTGTACTGCTTACAAAAAATGCTAGTCCCAAGATAAGTACAGGAAGGCCACCCCTGCAGATTAATGTAAGGCCCAAATGGCTTGGATTTAACAGCAGGACTACACTACTCAATGTCAATACAAGCTTACACTTTCAGAAAGTGTTTCTGCTGGTATAATTTATGACAGCTAAGTAATTAACCTAAGTTAAAAATACAGAAATTGAGGAGACTTCATGCAAACCAAGGAAGGAGAGGGGAAACATAAGCATTTAAACTAAAACTTTAAGCAATATGACCAGGGAAAGGAGACAAGAGCCTAACATCATGAGCACACTACAGTGAACACTTGTATACTGGCAGAACTGCTGGAGAGAAGAACTGGATAAACAAGAAGAGGATGAGATTTACAGGGTGAAAGGGTCCACATTGCACTGGCAAGCTGGGTAGAAAAAGTAAAGTTATAAGCGCAATCACTCCAATGACAAAAAGCATCAGGGTTCTGAGAGGAAAAACTCCTGATTTATGATAGAATATCAGGACCAAGACAAAAGACTAAGTAGCAGATGTGATAGAAGACTCATCAAAACACAAATTTATCTTCGTCTTTCTGTTGGACTTGGCTCCACAAAACCCAGAATGTCAGCAATTCAGCCAGATAGGAAGAGACAACTAAGGGGAGATTCTGCATGCATGAAACCACAAATTATTATTATTTCTGAATTTTTCCCACAAAAGTCTTGCCAAAATATTTTTATTTTCATTCTTCTTTATAAGGCAAAATTACTTCTCTCAGCCGCAGAGACAGAATATTTATTTCTTCTCATTTTAGCATGCCAACTCCATTCACTTCATGCAACCATTGTTATAAGAAGCCCATTTATAAGAGTTACTCCTGGGGAAGATAAACCCTGTACTTCATTAACCTGACAGAAAATTGGGAGGGCTTTTTAATCTGCTGCATCTCTCATTACTCAAAGCCCTTACAACGTATAAGGCAACTTCCAATGGGAGAAGAGGAGGCCATTTTTGTGATTAATCACCAAAGCTATGGAAATCCAACAGATGCCAGGTGATGAATTAGCTTGTAAGTAGCAAAGCAACAGGAAAAGAAAGTAGAAAGAAAGAAGGTACACTCTCAACATTGCATGGCATCTGTGGATCACTCAGTTGCTTCATATTCTGTGCTAGCCTCGCAGCTTTTCTCGTGCTTCTTCTGGCAGGGCTGTGCAGGGGTACAAGCAATTACCCCCAGACAGCATTCCTCTTCTGATTCAGCAGAAGAAACACACATCTAATACCCTCATGGTACACACTTCCAACAGAAAAATGAATGCTTACTGTCCCTCTGAAATAAACACACCTTTATTCTGAAACAAATGAGAATATGCAAGAAGAACGCATGCAAGCAGGCAGAGATACCTTTTATAAAGAAATTCCCCAGCTGCTACTGCAAGCGGACGGTGTGTGGCATAAACAAACTGATATAACATTTCACAGTCTCCACCTGATAATACATCCTCGCAGTTCCTAGGAAAAATAACAACAGAAGTTATAGTTCAGGTTTATCTGCAAATAATATTATGAATGTTATGTCCAGCTTCTACTAGATCTGCGGCCATGCAACTTGCTTACACAGCTACATTTTTGTAGGATATCTAAAAGCTCTATCAAACAAAATCAGCAGAACGTTTTTACTAACTGTGCACAGATACGGAGCTGTGCAACCCATGATAAATCAGGCCCACTGCATGGACATGAACATTAACTTAAAGTATAATATAGGTTGATTCGTGGTCCCAGGAAAAACAGTACTAGTAGTAAAATAGGAAAGTCATGCCTTTGCTTTATGCTTAGCTGTTCACCACAGAAGTTAACAAACAAAAAGCCTTTATTTTATAGTATACATCATTTTTAAATTATTTACTACAGTATTTTAAAACCCATACTCTATTACACTAGGCTTATACAGCTACATGTAAAAAGAAATCAAAACACATTGATAGCATGACTGTGACCTTTCTGTGCAAATACCTCAATGTCATAATTTTTTTACTCAGCTACACATCTTGAGAATATCACATGCCAAGCAGTAAACCTAGAACACTCCATGAGGTACAAATATCAACCATTTTCAAAAAGGAAACTGAGCATCAGTGTGGAATAACCCCGCAAGAGACACCAGAGGAGTGAAGCCCAAAGCAAGGATTAGTTCCAAAATGCCTGCTCCTTACTGCCTCGGCAACGTTATTAGACTAAGCTATTTGCAAAGGACGAAGGAGCAACACGAAATCCCTTCTACAGAGAAGTAAGGGAAAAGGATATTTATTTCTGCACTCAGTCCTCAGGTAGTAACAGTTTAAAACCATCTACAGCTGTGGCCCAACACCTTCTTTAAAAGTGAGGATTTGTGCTCTCCATTTTCTGGGAGTGATGACTTAGAAAAATTAGCAGCCCTTCCTGTGCTTGCCCATTTGTCTTCAAACCTATTGCATGCTTTAGCACTCTCACAAGTCACAAAGCCCCAAAACATCCTCCAACCTGACTGAAAAAAAAATGAGCTCATGCTAGGCAAGAGTATCACTGGAGTGTCCATTGCAAATATTTTTTAGCACTGTCTGGGATTTAAAACAGGGGGGACAGGATGAGATAACACTCACTTCTCAAAGCCAATAGCTCCGCAGGTATAGAAGTTGGAATGGATTTTAGCTTTACAACATATTTACTCATATATCACTTGAATTTTTCATGTTTTTTACGTGGGTGCTTACAGTGGTCACTGGAACAGTGAAAAGATCTTCAAATGAAAGTGCTGATGGTATGTCTCCAAAAAGTGATGAGTAAAGCTCACAAGATAACACTTGTCCTCAACCAAAGTCAAGGCAGGTTTTGGTGGCCTCTTTTAACATTCAATTCCCTTAAATATATATTTGTAGAATTAGGACATGTACAAAGTACTAAGTATACCTATAATGAAATCAGCATAAGCAAAAATATTTATGTGACTCCTCTTCAGCCATCTCTGAATTGGGAGAGTAAAACTGATTAAACAGAAAGAAACTGGAAGAGGTAACATGGTGCATTAGAGTATAAGAATGAGTGAACATCGCTGTGTTCTGTGAAGCCATGAATGAAGTATAATGTTTATTAAACTTCTACAAGTTTAACAGGTGAGAGTAAACCAAAGACTGGCAACAAACTGTACTTACAGGAGTCAAAATACATGATACAGCAACTCTTTTTATTAAAAGGCTGTGGTGAATTTACTGAAATAAACTAGCAGTCTGACAAGACATTTTTCCTTTTTTTTTTTTTTAATGTCAGTCTATTGTTTAGTTCTTTTAGAGGACTCATTTCTGTGAAGATGTCCTTGAAATTTTCTCTCTACATGCATTCAAAAAACAGAACAGCTGAGGATGAACAGCACCTCTGAAGATCTACATGATCTCCATGGACTACATGCCCAACACTCTGCTCAAAGGATGATCAGCTGAGGGTTATATCCAATCAGGTTTTTAATATCTACAAAGTCAGAGACTCCACAACTTCTCTGGAAACCTGTTCTAGTCCTTGGACCACCCCTACAGTAAAAATCTTTTTTTTTTTTTATGCTTAAAGGGGATTTTCTGTATGAGCCTGCCAGCCCAACGTAAACTTTTTTTCATATTTGAGGGGTTTATTCATCATATTTCAGGTGTTCTCTTCTTAGCACAATTCTGGAAATAGTGAATGCAACACCTGTGTGTCTCAATTTTAAAATATTCTTTGCTTAAATTGTTCAGATAGCTTGAAGAGCTCAGCTACATGCCTGCCATCTCTTTGGGTAGAAATTCAGGGCTCTCCTGTTCCGGTACAAGCACAACTGCCTTTCCTTAGAAACTTCCTTTCCTTAGGAAACGGCCTGGGGTCCTTGTGAACCCAAAGTTGAACATGAGCCAGCAGTGTGCCCTTGTGCAGAGGCAGGGAATGGTATTCTGGGCTGCATTAGAAGTGTTGCTAGCAAGTCAAGGGAGGTGATCCTTCCCCTCTAGTCATCACTGGTGAGGCCATGCCTGGAGTGCTGAGACCACTGCTGGGATGAAAGGGACTCCTGGAGAGTTCAATGAAGGGCCACAAACACAATTAAGGGACTGGAACATCTCTGGAAAGGCTCAGAGAGCTGGGGCTGTTCAGCCTGGAGAAAGGGTGGTTTAGGGGGAACTTATAAATGTGCATAACTACCTGAAGGGAGAGTGCAAAGAAGAAGGAGCCAAGCTCTGTTCAGTGACAGGACCAGAGGTAATGGGTTCAAACAGAAACACAGGAGGTTCCCTCTAGCCATCAGAGAACACATTTTTACTGTGAGGGTGACAGCACTGTCAAAGACTGTCCAGAGAGGTTGTAGAGTCTCCATTGCTGGAGATACTCAAAAGCCATCTGGGCACAGTCCTGGGCAGGTGCCTCTAGGTGGCCCTGCTTGAGCAGGGGGATTGGACCAGATGACCTCCAGAGGTGCCTCCTAACTCAGCCATTCCGTGATTATGAAATCCCACCCTCCTTGGTTTTAACTTTGTTTTCAGAGAGGTTAGAAATGTGCCCCAATTTACATTAATCTACAGCAGTTTTATTTCCTCCTTCCTCAATACAAGAATAGTCAGATACATGGCTGGAGCTATTGCATGAAGCACTTCCTAAAGAGCACAGAAGTAAAGCAGGGGAAAACCTGTAGGTTTTGGATGGGAGGGAATACCTGTACGTACTACTACTTTTCACATACTGCTCAACCACTACTCTCAGTGATACAATGAGGTTTATATTTATAACTCCCACTCAAATGCGTTTTTAGGAGTTTTGCTTGCCTCTGGAAGTAGCAACACTGACTACTCCTGCTACCACTAATACTATCACAGTAAATGGGTGCTTCTCTTTTTTACATACATAAGCCAATCATCAAACATTCAAAGAATACTTCAAATATAGCAATAATTCTGCTGTAAATTCACAGCCCTCAGAATGCCAAGCAACAGATAAAGGTTAAGCCAGAAGTGCCTGCCAGTGTTTAGGTGCCTAAAAATAAACAGGCATGGCCTTCCACATACCAGTATCATGACATATCATTTTCTCTGCACTTCAGTGTGAACATGTCACAAAGAAGAAGTTGGGATATTCTACGGGAGGATCAGAGACCCATTTTGTTCTCCACATGGCACCAGTTTAAAGATTTTTTATCTTGCTATTTCTTCCATTTTGCTTTATGCCAAGAGACATGAATGCTACAGTTGCTTCTCTTGTTCTGTGCTATTGCTTATACCAAAGATAGCCATCAAAATCAGCGATGAATAGCAAGATAACATGATTGCCAATACAACATAACAAGAGCCCTTTTCCACCCACTTTAAAATAAGATTAGCATGTTGCAATACACTGCGATTCCATGATTATGCTGTGACAGAATGCAGGATGATGCGCATTAGACAGATGCTGTATAGCATGCTGTTTTGGTTAAGAAACATAACCCTAGGAGACACAGAATTCTTATTTTTCTTGCTAAGTCTTCAGACAGGAAAGATTTCAGAATAGATCTCAAGGTTCTTGAATAGAGATGCATGATGGCAGAAAACTGCTAAACGTAACTTCCAAGAAAGTATAAACCTGAAAGGATGGAAAAGAGGATAAGACAAAGGAGAAGGCACATGCCTTTGTTCTATGTTGGTCTTTCACCTTTATTTTGTTTGGAATAGGCTTGACAAAGCATTACAATAACTCCACCTGAAAAGAATCACAGGGGAGCTGTGAGGAGCTCCATGCCATTACCTTTTGATAGTACCTAATCTGCTGTAAGAAAGTTACTGATACAAGAAATCAGAACTGGGCAGCACAATTCGCTTCACTGCTTCATGTGCTACTTCCTTCAACTTCAAGGTAACATTTCTTTATTTTTCCTGAAGGCCACTAAACAAGATAATAATTTAGTTATTCGTATTCATAGCATGTCTCCTCATCTTATTTTTTACAATCACATGAAAACTTTTTATAATTTAAGCATATAATTTAAGATAATAGTGCCTGTTGAAAGCAAAGACAGAGACACATCCATTTGTTAGTGCATTATGGGCTCCAAACACCATCTGCTCTGCTTTCCCTCGTCCAACTTCTTTTTTCTTGTTGTATGTTCTTTTCAGTTTTTTTCTTTGTCTTTTTGTCTGAGAGCTGGATTTAATTCCCACTGATCTCAATGGAACGACCCTTACTGACTTTAGAGGCCACTGACTAGAATCCCATGTTGCTTTCTCTGTCAGCTTGCTCTTTCGGCCTTCTATGTTACAAGTCAGTTTTCATCCTTTTTTCAATTTCTTTAAGAACTTGCTTCTTATTTCTAAATTCTGCTCTCTGTCTCATTGCTTCATTTTTGTATATTTAACCTTATGCCAATCCAAACTAAATAGTCTGGCTACTGCTAACCTTTCTGATCTTAAAACTATATGTCATGTTTCCCTTATCCTTCCCTCTCATTTATGTCTCTCACTCAATTAATTCTGTTGCAAAAGAAACTGGCTCAAGATTTCAAATACTCCATTTGAATACATTTTTTCTTGACCAAATAAGCATAAACAACCCCTTCTGTGAATGTATTTTTTTTCACTCAGACATTGTAATTTAAGTTTTTCTTAGTTTTTTATTTTCCCTCTCTTTGTTTTATTTTCCCATGCTGTATTTTTCCCCCTCCTTTGAAGTGATTAGATTTAATATTATTTTGAATGAGGCAGATGTGGATATTGGGTTCCATCATCCCAGGGCTACCAGCGAGACAGAGGCCGATGAGTTATGATTATAATGCACCATGCAGTCAGCGCCAAGATTTCAAAAGCTACAGTGTCCAGAAATCTCTTCCATTTTCCACATTAGTCCAAGTAATTGGCAAGATCATTTCTAGACGTATTTTACCATCAGCATAAGGATGAGAATGTAACCTGATCTGGCTCACTGTACCATCTCATATGAATCTGTGTTATAGGAGAATACTGCTTCAGCAACTGTATAAGCTTTGCATACCCTCTGTGCATGCTAAGCAACCACTACTTGTGGTAGGTCTTCCCTGTTGGAAGATGGTTCCTTTCTCTCGCTCTCAGGATTTCCTATGGCAGGGTAACAGCAGGGAAGTAAAGCGTTGCTAGATCCAAACCAGCCTCCTTCATTCTGTCCAATGACAGGAACAAATCTTCAGAGGACCTCGAGCTCCCTTCTTTGAAAATGCGGAGTACTGCTTCACGCTGCAGCAGGGTATCCAATAGTCTGTTTCTGTTTCCTTACCAATCTTCAAGTCCCAGCTATCAAGCAATTACATCGGCAAAATTTCTGTTTAGCCTTATTACTGCAGATGTGTGTAGTGAGCTGGGAAGAGCAGCTCTGTGCACCAAAGGTACATGCAAAGGTGTGCTCACTGTCAGTTCACATTTAGCTCTCTACACCACACCTCAGAGCTCATGGATCTCTTTCCAAAAGCCTGAAATTATCTTGTTAACAATTAAAAATGTTTTGAAAAGAAACTAAACCAAAGTTATAAATTATTTTTTTCCAAAGCTTCACGTCACTAGAGAATCACAGAATAAACGAGGTTGGAAAAGACCTTTAAGATCATCAAGTCCAGCCATTACCCCAGGACTGCCAAATCCACTACTAAACCATATCACTGAGGGCCTCATCTACAGGTTTTTGAACACTTCCAGGGACAGTGATTCCATCACTTCCCTGTTACAATACTTGACTACCCTCTTGGTGAATAAATTGTCTGTATTATCCAATTTAAACCTTTCCGGTGCAGTTTGAGGCCGTTTCCTCTTGTCCTATCACCTTGGAAAAGAGATCAACCCCCACCTCACTACGTTCCCCAACATATATTCTTTAAATATTTTTTTTAGAAATAAACATTAATAAAATTGTTCACAACAAAAAGAAAAATCCTTCTTATCTCACTGTTTTCAACACAATGTACTTTGATTCTTACAGAAGAATAGTACAAAGCCTCCATAATTTTACTACTCTACCACTGAT